>JAPQWV010000010.1:17580000-17775000 GCA_027422505.1 Craterostigma plantagineum | reverse complement strand
TGTTAGGAATGGGACGTTAACTTTGATGGTAGACGCGAGAAAGTTACGTTTAATATGACTGACTCGATGAAAAAGAGTAGCGAGCATGATAATAAGTGTCGTTACTTGGATGCTTTTGAGCACGGTTTCTCGTCTTCTATGCAAAGCAAGGAGGAAGTCGACGAGCCCACGATAACCGTCGGCAAAAACAACAAAGAAGTTAAGGACAAGAGCCCAGTCGAGAAGCGACCGCCACTAGAGCTGAAACCGCTGCACGACGAAAAGCAACAACTCCAAGGTATGGATGTAGGCGAGGGAGACGTAAGCAGAAAAGAGGTGTTGTACCTCGACTTCCAGCCACCCTAAGCGAAAGTAAGCGCGTCCGGCTGAAGACGGTAAATGAAGCGTTATTTGGGAGGCAACCTAAGTTTTATCTATCTAGTACATTCTTTGATTTACCTATGACTATGATGCATATGAAATCTATTATTATTATTGTTATTATTATTATTATTATTATTATTATCTATGTCTAGTTCCTTTTTACGTTTCATTTTCTTTCTAGTTATGTTAGGATATCACGAGTCACGATCCACGACCTTCACGCGTTCAGTCACGACTACTTCACGACCACATCATCTATTTGTCGGGGGAGTCCTGTTCTTTTTAACCTTCTTTTTCCCTTCCTTTTATCCTTTTACGTTGAGGACAACGTCGGACTTAAGTGTGGGGAGGGGAATTTAGGTTGCGAACTTACGTAAAAAAAATATGACGTGTCCGTGAGCTATCAATTTTGTTAGAAAGGCATGGATTATTGAACTCATGCATGATTGTTTGCGCTTATCTCGAGTTGGCTTGCATGATGATCGACACGTGGTGTGTTAATGTAAATTTGCAAGTGCGACGCGTGATAATATAAAACGAATACCTAATTACTATCACCAACGTGCGATAGGCAGTGGACCTATCGTGTGTAGTGCAGTAACGTGAGTAAACGAGTATCGTAACACGGGGAATAAATTGACTACTAGTATTAACCTATCGACTCGATATCTAGCCTAAATAAAGTGCGCAGATTTTTGTACGAACTATCCTAACAGATTACCCCTAAATCAATGAGAGATTCAAAGAACACGCCTAAACTGATAGGAGAGCTTTCAAATGATAAAGATGTGCTCGGGATTCGAATCCTGCTAGATATTATCGTCTAAGACAATGAAATATCGTTCCTACGTGGTTAAGACTAGATCGCAGTAGTTTCTTACCCGCTCGTGAATTTGCTGTCGCCCTAGACGCTCGCGGGATCTAAGAATTAAGAATTACTAACAGCGAGGATCGAGTATTTGCTTTCGCCCTATACTTGAATCCTATCATCTACGAAAGGCCTAATCATTATTTAGCTATCGCCCTAAACGATTTTCCATACATGCACTTTTAACACATAGACATATTAAAATGAAGAAGCAATTTCATAGAACGATAAATAATCTAAACACGAGTTACGATAAACATATGTCTTAAATACGAAATAACCTAGTGTTCATCTAATCCAAAACACATAGGGAATTTAGATACTCATAATTGAAGGAAAAACACCGAAAGAAATAAGGAACAAGGAAGAAAGATCCATGATCTTGGTGTACTGATGATCTGCGATGGTAGCGTGGATGTATCTTCGTTCTTCGTTCACTTCGGCGTGATTGCGTCATTGATCCGTCTCTCGCACTCCGGGACGTGTTTCCCTGGTCTTTTATGCTCTTTTTCGTCTCTTGAGGGTCTATGGTTGATATCTGGTAAGTGTCCCCCTTTTTCTGGATCGAAATCGGGCCTTTATTGTGACACCCGGGGCCAATGAGGGCAAGGAGTGATCGCCGGTGCCAGAGAAGTGCACGGATAAGGAGCGGCTCCTGGCAGGCTTCTAGGCGAAGGGGTACGTGAACGAACCGATCCGACACCCGAATGAGAGGGGATCCTGAGACTGACAATGTATGGGCGTGTCAGGCTAAGAATCGTATAAAGAATTGATAGTACTACTCATATCACCAAGGTCAACCTACCTTTTCGGGAGTCCATCCGAAAGAACTTCGAAGTTAAGCGTGCTTGACTTGAAGTAATCTTGGGATGGGTGACCCCCTGGGAAGTTTGCCCAGGGTGTGTGTGAGCGAGGACGAAGCACGCTGGAAGGTTAAATGGTGGTACAGTGGGGCCAGACTATCAGTCGGAGTGTGGTGGGGGCCCAACCCCACTGGTCCCGGTAGGGACGGATGCTACAGTGACACCCGGTATGGGACGGGCTGTTAGTGGTGGTATCAGAGCACAACCTCTCGCAGTACGGTGCTGGTTCGGGGGCGAACCAGGTGGAAGCTGGTGGGCATATGACACCCGGGGCCAATGAGGGCGGGGAGTGATCGCCGTTGCCAGAGAAGTGCACGGACCAGGAGCGGCTCCTGGCAGGCTTCTAGGGGTACGTGAACGAACCGATCCGACACCCGAATGAGAGGGGATCCTGAGACTGTCAATGTATCGGCGTGTCAGGCTAAGAATCGTATAAAAGAATTGATAGTACTACTCATATCACCAAGGTCGACCTACCTTTTCGGGAGTCCATCCGAAAGAACTTCGAAGTTAAGCGTGCTTGACTTGAAGTAATCTTGGGATGGGTGACCCCCTGGGAAGTTTGCCCAGGGTGCGTGTGAGCGAGGACGAAGCACGCTGGAAGGTTAAATGGTGGTACAGTGAGGCCAGACTATCAGTCGGAGTGTGGTGGGCCCAACCCCACTGGTCCCGGTAGGGACGGATGCTACAGTGACACCCGGTATGGGACGGGCTGTTAGTGGTGGTATCAGAGCACAACCTCTCGCAGTACGGTGCTGGTTCGGGGGCGAACCAGGTGGAAGCTGGTGGGCATATGACACCCGGGGCCAATGAGGGCGGGGAGTGATCGCCGTTGCCAGAGAAGTGCACGGACCAGGAGCGGCTCCTGGCAGGCTTCTAGGGGTACGTGAACGAACCGATCCGACACCCGAATGAGAGGGGATCCTGAGACTGTCAATGTATCGGCGTGTCAGGCTAAGAATCGTATAAAAGAATTGATAGTACTACTCATATCACCAAGGTCGACCTACCTTTTCGGGAGTCCATCCGAAAGAACTTCGAAGTTAAGCGTGCTTGACTTGAAGTAATCTTGGGATGGGTGACCCCCTGGGAAGTTTGCCCAGGGTGCGTGTGAGCGAGGACGAAGCACGCTGGAAGGTTAAATGGTGGTACAGTGGGGCCAGACTATCAGTCGGAGTGTGGTGGGGGCCCAACCCCACTGGTCCCGGTAGGGACGGATGCTACAGTGACACCCGGTATGGGACGGGCTGTTAGTTTTATAGTGAAATTCGACACTGTCACGGCCTGGGACATGATACGTCACGGCAGTGACACTCTCGGGGCACAAAATGAGCTCACTGCCGAGCGTCACGGCCTGGTGCAGTAGTGTCACGGCCGTGACACTCTCAACAGCTTTGCGGCAGTTTCGTATTTCTCTCAAATGGAGAGGTAAAAATGTCCGATTGACCTGAAATTTTAAACATGACTTGAAGACTTTCCATTCTTGATTCTCGCCAAAGGGATTCTCAATCCAAGGTCTAGATTGAGAGGTATGAATTTTTTAGTCCGTTGCTACTTTTCAGGCGGGCTTCACGGCCGTGACTGTGCTCTGCTTCGCTTGGCTTTCTTTTCTGCCTCTTGTCACAGCCTGATACAATGTGTGTCATGGCCGTGACGGAGACCAGTGACCTTCGGCTTCGGTTCTGTCCATTGTCATGGCCTGATGCAAGGAGTGTCACGGCCGTGACACATGACTGATTTCTTCATACTTGCTCCGTTTCGCCTCATTTTCGCTCCTTTTCGACCGAAAGCCATGTTAAGGCCCTTCAATATCGAAAGAAGTGTAAATATGGCGAATAAATGTATAAAATGATGGCTAGAGCTCTATTTTAACCCAATTAAATACTACGATAAACGTAGTGAAATACGTTTATCACATGACATGAAATTTTGTGAGCAATTAGGATATGCATGATTGATTGAATCGTGTCTGCTTGAACAGATATGCGCTGCTTTGAGAGATTCGTACACATAACTCTGTTACGTTGTGAGAGTTTGAGGCTGACGAGCTTATGCTCATTTTTTATTGTGTGACGTGCCTAGTCTATGTCTCTCTAGAACTTGCTTGTCTGATACGTGTTGAAACTATTTCTGGTGCGTTAGAATGAAAATGATGAGAGCATTAGGAATTAAGTCCATGGCCAAATTTCCCTACCATGATTAATCCCTTAGTTAGACACTTTGAGCCTGAGCCTATTCGTTTGCTTACCTCGTAAATTATAAAAGCCACTGATCCGAAAAAGCCTCCAGGGATTATCTGAACCTGAGTTGATTAGAATATAGCAGAAGTCGAACTTGACTGTTACTGTCTCAATGTCTGATTTAATGTTCTTCTCTGCTATCCGTGAAATGATTCGACCCTACTTGACCGTTTTCTGAAATGACCCGATCCCTTGCATAAGCCTGCCCGTAAACCTTTTGTAAGATATGGGTTTTGGTAATAAGTATCCCTAGGTACACGACATTCACTGTGACGATGTATTCTTTCCGACAAAAGCCAAACCTTGATGTTTAGGGAATAAGAGCAGTGCACAAAATTAAAGCGTGACTAAGGTGAAAGGGCAGAAAATGAAAGGGAGCTGAGTTGAGAGGGTCGGGCAGAAAAGTCTAGGATATAAGAGCGAGAATGTTGAGTCGTATGTTGGCGCATGTGACCATCTGTCTGATCATGCTGTATTCTCTGATTTTTTGCTTAAGTGTCCTAGCTTTAATTATCGAAACACTTAGATTATTGTGCAAATAAGGCATGAGAACTTCCAAAATACTACCCCACCAATATGTATATCAAATGATATATCAAATGATCAATTTAATACCTATAACTAACATAGTCACTGACCAAAAATAATTCTAATGGCACCGAAAACTCTTACCTGATTTGTAATATCAATATACAAATGTTTGTAGTACCATATATAGATGTTTATAGTACCGTAGCTTATGATAGAGTAGTACCACGGGTAGGTTATTTGTAGTATCTTTTGCGTACCTCGTTTTTAATTATCGAAAACACGTAGATTATTGTGCAAATAAGGCATTAGAACTTCCAGCAAACAATTTTATTGGACCACCATCAATAATACGACATCACTATTAATATTATTCATCCAACAATAGTATTGATATCAATATATCTACAATTTTAATATGATCATCCACCAACAATATTAATATCGAACATATCGACAATATTAATATCATTTATCCACCAACATCATATCAAAAACATATCGTCGTAAGAATGTGTGATAACATATCGACAGCATACCAACAAAAAGAATGTCTTTGAAGGTACTTCATAAAAGAAATGCGGGTACTGTAATTCAATATACTTTGCTACTGCATATAATAAATTGCTTTAACAGATAAATTAGCCAGATCTTAAGCAAATACTAACCTCTCTTGACACCCACATTATGCCAACAGTAGAAAACATGAGAAGAACTCAACTTTTTACACCTCGACGCCCAAGTTGCAACACCCACGGCTTGACACCCAAATCACGACACCCACAACCCGATACCAATTTATGTCCATGCTACTGCCACAAACATTCATTGTACACCTCCTCTAACTCAATTTCGTTCGCTCGAGGTCAAGAAGCTCGAAGGGTAACCCACAGTGAAAAAAAAACAAAAACCCAAGGTGAATTAGGCAATCTTGGAGCTTTCCGGCGCGGGCAGGGGCTATTCTGTCGCCGGCAGAAGCTTTTCTAGTTGGGAGATGAGGCCTGAAATTAAAAGCTACGTGGGTGTTGGGCAAGAAATTATTTAAAAAATAATTACTGAGGGCTAAAATCGTCATTTCGGGTAAATAGGTAGTGATGTGTAAGATTGTTTTGAATTAGGGAGTTTGGTAATAAATAAAATGAAGGGGGGAGTTAGTTGATAGAAATTTAAAGAAGGGGGATTTATTTGAGGTTGCCCCGTGGAAATATACATATTTTTATGAACTTTTTTTCAAACTATAATTATATAAATTAAGGATATAATTAAATAAAAGTAAACTACGTGTACGTCAATTACTAATCTATGAGTTGGGATCAAATTTGAATAAAAATAAAAATAAAAATAGTGAGTTAATAAGTTAATTATAAATTATGAAAATTAGGGTGTTAGATGGATTCGAACCCAAGTATATTAGGTAAGATATCCACAACTTAACCACTATACCAAACTAACTTATTGGTTTTCCTATTTTATACGATTTATTTTAACTAATTTCTTTAATTTATTTTTAAATTAAAAAAAGACTGGACAGCATTTTTGACCGGTCCGGTCAGAACCGGAAAACCGTGTTGCAAATGTGAAGTGAATGGACTTTTTTCTGACGTGCGTCGCTTCAAAAAAACATAGTATCAAACACAAAATATAGATACATAACTTGTTTCGTGTCTAAATTACGGATTCTGATACTGTTTCTTAGTTTTATTTCAAAATAAATTAAAACTTTTATTTAGACACGGATTACATACGGAAATAAAAACGAAAATGTGACAAAATTTATTTTAGAAACGGTATGGCCGTGTCCAAATTACTACGAGAACAACACCTACACATCAGACACGGATAATTCCGTGTCTAATCACTCAGTAGATATTGAATATTGGTTTTAACATCGAATGTTTAATGTCTAATATCTACGTTTTCTAGTAGTGCGTTTTTGAGACGAGGAAGTCTGTCCCGTGTTTAAGCACATGAATACGATATGTCGTTGGCTTGATTGGGTTTCTTCGAATAAAAGCATTATTGTTTGTGTTATGCCTGCGTTGGGCCGCTTGCTAAAGCGTAAAAAAAAAAGCAACTTCTTCACTTATTATCACTTAGGGTGCATCTGATATGCGGAAATTCGATTCATAACGAAAAGAACAAAAAAACGCAACTATACTACGCAAGAAGCATATTCGATGAGTACCATTACGCTTTTCTTTTTCGCATCGAATTCTGCATACCAAAAACTCACCCTTAATTCTCAGGCTGACGACTTTTCGAGGAAGACGAGTTGCGTTCAAGACAAATATGCCTTAAACTTGACAACCATTTGGTCCATAGGCGGCCATGAATCTTTGATCAGCTCGTGCTCTGAGTAGGCGTTGATCCACGCCGCTAGTAGAGGAAACATCTTCGGGTCGACCACTTCGAGGCCCGTGATCTCGTCTAGTACTGCGATCAAGTTCGCCATCCAACCCAAAGCGATGTCGAGGTAACCAATCGTCTCTCCGCCGAAGAATTGTTTTCCTCCCTCCTTTAGCTGCGCTTCGACGAACCCGATGTTCTCCCTCGCTGCAATAAGGGCTTCGTCTCGCTCTTTCCCTTGCGACGTAAGGATGTTCCACACTGATGGTATAACCTGCAGCTTTGTTCTAATAGTAGTGAGACTGTTGTAAATATAATATATAAAATTGATATATGATACACTCCTGTTAGGCATAAGTTTTTACGTAAAGGGTCATTCGGTACAGCAGAACTCAGGGACAAAACAGATTTTTGGTACGAATTCTAAGATAACGAAATGAATTAAACCTAGACACGAGGGTTTTGTTGAAAATTTAATATAAAAAAACAAAAATATTAGCCTCCCGACAAGCTTTATATTTTAGGTGAATTGGTCATTTATCATGGTATCAAAGCTCATGGACCAAAAAAGCATTTGGTGCAAATCTTCACGGCCTTTCATTTTGAGAAAATATAACATGTCTAACGCGCTAGTTGGGCTCGTGAGGGATGCCAACGCCTAGATGGCCTAGGCGGCTTCTAGGGCGAAAATTAGACGTGATGTCTTTTATTATTTTTACTTTATATGCTAACATACAAAAAAGTATAGTTATATCGGATATATACATATGAATAAATAATATCAATCATAACAATTTCTATAAGAATTTATTTCCAAAAAAAAAATTGGAAAAAATTGATTGGCCGCCCAACGATTTTCGTTGCGGAGGGCACTGCCTCAGGCCGAGTTTACAGCAGAGCCCAAGCGTGAGGGGGTTTCATTGGAAATATAATATATAAAATTAAATGCACTCTCAACAAATTTAATCTTTTAGGCGAAGCAGTCATCCAGTGGAAACTGCGACGGCAACTTAAATTCTCGTAACTTTTCGTCCCCAAAAGAAATTATAATGCGCTCCCGACAAAATTAATTTTTTTGGCGAAGCAGTCATTCACTAAAACTTAATGCAGCACCAACTTAAATTGTCATACCTTTTCGTCCCCAAATCTCGCCCAGAATCTCGCCATGGCCCTAATGTATGAATCCCGAGGGAGAAGGGGATTGCGCTCCCACACTTCATCGATGTACTCGAGAATAATGAGCGACTCGCAAATCGACCTTTTACCGTGAACGAGGACGGGCACTTTCTTATGCACGGGATTGTACTCCAATAGCGAATCGCTCTTTTTGCTCAGATCTTCCAAAACGGTTTCGTACTCTAAGCCTTTGATCTTCAGCGCTTGTACGACCCTTATGCCGTACGGGCTCGACAATGTTCGGAAAAGCTTCAATTTTTCCGCCATTTTTAATGGTGATTACAATTTGGCTATATTTATAGAGAAGACGGGTTTAGTAGTCACAATATAGTATATATACTCTTTGATTAAATGTGTTGTAAGTTTAATTTCTTTCTTGTACGATTATGACTATGATTATGTGCCGGCCTTGATAGAAACTTGCCATCAATTTGTATTATTATTGGTGTCTTATTAGCCTTTTTATGTATATTATTCTTCGTTGGGCGGCCCGAGTCTATTAGAAATCGACGATCATTCCTAAAACCAATTAATGATAAGAGGAGAAAGCCTCTTATATATATAGCGACTCGAAGAACTTGAATTATGTGGGATAAACTCCAATTTTATAATCTCAACATATTCGAAGTATATTCTCCGCCGTCGATGACTCCCAAGAAAAGACATCAACTAGCTCGAGTTATTAAAATAATTGAGATTCTGAAAAAAAAAAAAAAAATTGGAGCAAGCTTGAGCTCGACAATCATGACCTCGAGCTAAATTTGGTTCTATACATTTTTTTTTTGGTCATTTGTTATATTTTACTAGTAACTTTTAGCACGCTCTATGTGTGCGCAATAAAATAAAATTAACGGATGATTTTAATAAGTGACATACTAAAAATTACGGGTATTAAACAGGTTGGGTTAGGTCACATTTAGGTTCAACCCATTTAACAACGGGTTGAAAACTTCAAACCTAACCAGACCTGTTTACTTAACGGTTGAAATATCGAACCCAAACCAGACTTATTTTAATCCAAATCGAACCCACTAACCCGCCAATCCGTTTAAAATTAAAATGCAAGAAAAAGATATACTTATAAACAAAGCAAGAAAAATTAAAAAAACAGAATTATCAATCCAAATTAAACAAAACAGTAGAGAAGCATTTGTTTTTTTCTAAACCATTAATATGATTAAGAAGCAATTAAAATTGCAAATAACAAAAGTCATCAGAGAAGACAAAAAACTATTAAGTTATTCCATAGTCATCAGTTATCAACCGAAGCCTATGATAATTAAACCGAACTGTCAAGCATGATGTATTCCATTTGATTTTCTACTCTCAATTTTATGGCATTTCAACATCATTCATCGAGCATATGATTTATTTTTGCTTTTATTTTGTGGTGATCTATAGAAAATACCCAAATGTTGCAAGTCAGTAATGTCAGAAAATTTTTTATATAAGTACCCGTTCGACTGTGCGTACCATTTTTCCGATCTTGATGTACCTTTTTGTATATTGCGTACCATGTCACGCATTTATATGGTACCCATATAAGGTACCTATATACGTTCCATACGGTACCTTGCGGCCGACTATATTATGGTACCATTTACTAGCTGTATTACGTATCACAATACTTCTTTATGGTACCTAAATGTGTGATATGATGTACCTTGCGGTGTGCAGGTATCAATCTGCAAAAAATTTATTCTGATAGTTACCCCTGCATATAAAAAATACTAACAGGGTACTGACTTCCTATTTTTTTTTTATATTAATGTGTATTTTTATGTAAAATCCCCTTATTTTATTTACACGTACATTTTTTGCGTCGAAAACCTACGTATTATATTTATTTTTTAAAATCAAATGCTGCGTGCACTTTTATTGATAGGAAAATATATGGTGCGTTCACTTTTATTGATAGGAAAATATAAGATATAATTATGTTTGGATTATTTATCAAGTGAGTTATCTCATGACATGTTCGCTTTCCTATATATAATCTAATTATTATTTGTAAAATTACAAAAGTAACCTTTAACTCATCACTACATATTTTTAAAATAAATTATTCTTATGAATATCGAAAAATATAAGATATCATGTCAATTTAATCACCATGAAACAAAGAATAAATTGGTGTTGTTTATTTATTTTTATCATATAAATCACATGAAATAAAGATGAATTTATGATATGGTGGTATAAGGGTATTATAGTCTTTTCGTAATAGTAAGATTTGGATTAAGGGCTAATTAGATATCAGGCCCTCCTAACAAGTTCAAGTAGGTTTCAGGCCCTTTTAATGTTTTAAATAGGGAGAAGGACTCAGCTAATATTCACGTCAGGGAAAAGGACCAATTCAGGCTGAAAAGACATGTTTACTCTTATTTTTCGCAGGAATTACATCAGACTTTTTAGACTAAATCTCACGTGTTATAAAGTGGTACATAAATCTTATTTAGTGGTATTTTTTAAGAATGAGGTGGTATTATGATCTGTAATCAGACACGCTGAGACTAAAAATCGATTTTCAGTACCACAAACCCTAACATGAGCTTTCCAGCCTTCATCGAGAAAATTCGAAGAATTTTCTACCGATCTGAACCCTTAATCGATGAAACCCGACCGATTTCGACACTTCATCGACGAATCTTGCGATGGCTCCGAAGAAGAACCTCGTCGATCGGCAAGAAAGTGGCTGGAAGAAGAAGAAGAAGAAAGTTGTTGTGAAGAAGAACGGCGTCGAATGATGGCTCTGCTTGTGTTTTGACTGTGTTTAGCACTTTTAGTGCTTTGAATGATGCTCTGCTTCTGTTTTTTTACTCTATTTGCGTTTTGAACTAGTTTACTTTTGTACCACATCACATGTAAATTATACCACTTAATAATATTCTGGTAACAATTTATACTCCATTCATAAAAAAAATAAGAACAATGCAAAAGCGTCTTGGGCCTATTACCGTCTCCATCTTTATACAATACTACATCACATGTAAATTATACCACTTAAGTATAGTTTGGTAGCAATTTATACTCCACTCCTAACAAAAAATATCCAGAAGCTCCATGGGCCTATTACCGTCTCCATATTTATAAAATACCACATCACATATAAATTATACATTATAATTATAGTTTGGTACCAATTTATACTCCATTCGTAACAAAAGTAAGAACATTCCAAAAGCTCCATGGGCCTATTATCGTCTCCATCTTATAAGTACCACATCACATGTAATTATACCACTTAAGGATATTCTGATACCAATTTATACTCCACTCCTAACAAGAAATAGGAACATTCCAAAAGCTTCATAGGCCATCGTCTCCCATGTAAATTATACCACTTTAGTATATTTTGGTACCAATATACTCCACTCGTAACAGAAAATAGGAACATTCCAAAAGCTTCATAGGCCATCGTCTCCATCTTTATAAAATATGACATCACATGTAAATTATACCACTTAAGTATATTCTGGTACTAATTATACTCCAATCGTAACAGAAAATAGGAACATTCCAGAAGCTTCATGGGCCTATTATCGTCTCCATATACCACATCACATGTAAATTATACCACTTAATAATACTTTGATACCTATTTATACTCCATCCCTAACAAAAAAATAAGAACATTCCAGAAGCTTCATGGGCCGTCAAACCATCTCCATCTTTATACAATACCACATCACATGTAAATTATATCACTTCAGTATAGTTCAGTACCAATTTATACTCAATTCATAACAAAAATTAAGAACATTCCAGAAGCTTCATGGGCCGTCAAACTACTTTTATCTTTATACAATACCACACCACATGTAATGCCCCATTTTTCTATTTCCTTATTTGCGCAGCTATAGCATTTTTCACATAAAATTTTTCGCATTTCTTTCCTTTCCATGAACATAAGCTAGGGCGTACATTTGATCTATACCTCTTCACACATAATGTACATACGATCACGCATAATTAATTTAGCAACATACAAAAATTACTCATGTTCCTTAAACTTTATGCACACGATGAACTCTGGGAGTAGGATATGAGTGTAGCCGACCGACCTTGAACCCATGCGCTATGAGAAGATACCCTTTTTTATGCCTGTTAATTATCTACAAAACCGTGGAACTAACTTCACTGAGTATGATCGCAACATGTTATTCCATAAATATCATAATAATAAAAACTGTAACTGGAAATAATTATCTTTCACTGATAATCACGTAGTAAAATCGTAACAAGAAATCTTTTCCCTTCTATCAAAATACACGTAATGTATTTCTTCTTATTTTCCCTCATATCATCATAATTTCTTCCGTCAATATTTACTTAATCAATCGCTTCATGTGAATAAATTTCATAAGATCAAGAAATAAAATAAAATAAATAAAACATTGACAAATACTTAGATTCCTTCCCGGGAACATTCACATAAATAATTTTCATATAATATTCCATCGTATCACCATTGCACATAAAATCATATAATCAACGCTCATAAATTATTATTCATAAGTTTCTATATTTATCACCATAAGTCCTCATGTACTAATCGTTCGAATTCCATAGATCATTTACACAATAGAATGTAACAAATCCACAATTCCTCTCCATCAATTTTTACATAGACCATCTTAAACACGTATTCCATTGTAACTATTTTAACAAATAAACAAATTCTTTCCATTCAAATTCACGTAAATAATTTCATGAATGTCATAACGTTCCAATCACATATATTCCTTTCCATCAAGTCATATAAACTTTTCATTTTCACTGTCATTCCAATCACAAAATCATGTGCCCATTGCTCATAAAACATTTCCATTCACAATACCGTAGGATCCGTGGATCGTATATATGTAACATAACTGTTCCTTTCAATCATATCCATAGATCTTATGCAAATTACTATACGCTCGTGTACACTTGATACTCCCGTTATGAACCGGCTAGACTCGTACTACTGACCCCGTAGGGGCCCATGCATGGGACTCTGTAACTGTAAATATTTTTATGTGCCTGTACAGGACTCTGTATGTCCCCCCTATTTGTAGGGACTTAACCATAGTAACCCCCGATTTTGTAGGGATATAACCGTAGAATGTAGTCCGAAACCGTAGCAGTCATAACGATTTCTTCTTTTATTTCATGTATGAATGCAATACTTTACATGCAGCCTTGTAAGAAACGTATATCATAAATCCACTGAGTCACATAACTCACGTAGAGATACATTGTAGCTGCGACGCCCCTAACTCCTACCTCCCATTCTTACTACTATTTTCTGTGACTGCATGTGATAAATAAATATACGAAAATACGTACAAAATTTTTCCTTTTATATAAAGGAAATTCTTCTGTACAATACAAAATATTCCTAGGACATAAATAAAAGGTGAGTGCGCATGCGTGTTCAAAACAATCTATTGGCCCGCCACTCAGGTCGCATCCATGTACACACTGCCACCTCAAAAGTCATCCGGAAGCTTCAAAATTTGGCCTCGCCTTCGTAAAGATCACGTACCGTGATCCCGTAAACCTACAACACATAAATTCGTGGAATGAGCTTATAAAGCTCAGTAAGTGAAGGCCATGCATGCCGTGCACGTGTCCTAAATTCAAAGGCATCCGCGCCAATGCTTTCTAGACCTCATATTTTCCTTGTCTTGTCTTGTCATATAGGGCCCTCGGCTATCTTGCTATGCACCATCATGGAGCTCGAATCCACTAGGGATAAATAAATATAAGTGGCAATACCCACTCAAGGGAGGCTAACCCTAGGGCGCCTTTTCTGTCCCAAGGTGGTTTCATACGCCACGCGGACGCTTCACACTGGTAGCCTAATCTGAGGTAGTCAACACCAGAGGTACCCTCGGTGTCGCTTACTCCCTCAGCTCGCACCCTCCAGGTTTCACGATCCGCCATGAGGGCATTTGCCCTGAAATCATGTCTTGCCTTGTACATGTCATGTCATAACGGTAGCGCCATACGACATCACCATGCTAGCTTAGAAGAGCCGTGACTCAACTGTGAGTCGACATCAGACGCCCATATCGGCGAATCTTTATCGCTCTCAGGCGATCGTATATTACGCACGCTCTTATTTCATGCCTTTTGTACTAAACGTGCGTGCATATGCTCATGTCATGAATATGCGTGTCATGCCATTATATCATGCAATTAAATCATGCGTGTCATATAACGCAAATAATTCACGTAGGAAGTCACATAAAATCATAGAACACATAACATATAATTTTCATGCCCATATAGTTATGTGTTGTAAATGGGACTTCCACTTACCTGGTATCCTTAGCTATTAAATTTATCGTACGGTATGTCGCTAACCTTCGAACCCTAAGTATAGAAACATATAAAATTAGGGTTTGTTAGTCTAGTTATAATTTCACGAACTCGGCTTAATTTAGAAAACCCTATTTTTGACTTATAAATTTCGAAACCAAATTTTGAATTAACCTCGACATGACTTAGACATTTTCATGGTAATTCTCGATATTACACATACTAAGCAATATAAAATCTTAATATATGATATAAGGTAAATCTCGACACTGAAATGATGCTAGATCTCGAGATAAATGTCGACATTATTAATTAAATGTCGAGAGGTATGTTAACTAAATAATGTTCAAGGATTTTGAAATGTACATGTCGACATTACAAGCCATGTCGAGATGTTATAACAAATGTCGAGAGAATATTAAGTCGAGGTATCATATACAATGTTATTAATATAAATCTCGGAATGTTATTCTAGAATGAATCATAATTTAAACTATACAACCCTCAACATGTATTTCGACTTTCATCTCGAGATTATCTCGAGTTTGACCACTATAGATCATAAAATAAACTTCTAGTTCTTATATATATGTCGAGCTGTTTTTACAATTGAAGTTAATTATTAGAGTAAATCTCGACATGACACACTCAAACATTTCGACATTTCCCAACCTTAACTATTTCGACATTTTACCAATCATTTCAAGATTTATATCAAGGTGGATTTCAACATGGCAAATAAATCTTGGTATGGTTTGAGATGGCTCGAGATTTTACCAACAGGAATTTCGACATTCTTAAATCCTTATGAATGTCTCGACATTATTCCTACACAACTATTCATGATTTCGAGGTTTTTAATCTAAACAGCTTATATCACCACTCGATAAATCTTCTGAAATTTCGATCGAGCTTTTCTCAAGATACTTACTTCTTCATAAATTGAATTCTTAACTTGCTAACCTTTCCAGATACTACACACAAAAGTTCTAATAATCCCGTCAGTATAATTTAGGTTAGAAACCCTAAAATCCATATAACCCTAGTAATCGATATTTTTGTGTTTATGACCCTTAGAGTATGCTATAACTTAATTATTGTCACAACTCATGGCAAAAGAATTATACCTTCCTCAGATTTCAGCTCGTTCTTGGTCAGCCCTTTTCCTCCCTATTTGGATGCTTCGAGCATTCTTTTACCAAATGAGTTAGAGTGTACTATATAATTCTTATTTTATCCCTAAGATAACGTGTATGATGAGGCAAATGACATCAACACCTAGCAAATTCTTCCCAACTAAGTAATTCATGTTTATCTATTCATTTAATCTCGAGCTTTAACTATTTCGAGTTCTTGAGTTTTCAAAATTTCGACATCTTTAATTTGAGCTTCATAATTTCGGACTTGAAGGATTTCGAGATGTGTTTGAAATTATTCCTACCAATTCGTGCTCTCCAAAACGTGGTATTACAACTTACTAATCTAAATTAAATTTTCTAGGTTAGCATGTTATGTATTAAAAACCCTAACATCAACAACTAACCTAATTTCAAGTAATTCTTCTACTTGGTTAGTAACCCCAATAGCATTTAATTTAAAATCATATAAACACATAAAATCGGAAAACACGTCTCATGCAGTCACGTAAATCATATAATATGTATGTATATTTATTGGCCAACTCACTTACGGGACTCGGGTATTGCAGTAGCCATACGATTCAAGTCACGTATATCACATAAAAACATGTTGTAGGCATACCATTCCAGTCAACTCCATATAGCACGTAAAGTTCAAAGTCATCGATCATTCAATTCACATAAAAGCACATAGGAAGAACCTTTAACCTTGTATTCACATAGATCACATAAAATTCATATAACACGTCGGACAAGAACCTTTCGATCAATCATAACAATTTCTCCCTTCCTTATCACGTATATGCAAATACTATGCTTCTAATCTTGTACAACATAAATTCTGTACAAACCATTCACATAGATCACATATCCAAACATTATAGCCACATAAATCCAACTTCATATAACACTTATATCATAAAAATTATAAATCAATAAATTCATATAAAGTGTATAAACGCATAAAACACATGTAAACACGGAAAACATGTTGCATATCATACTCACAGTATGGCTTAAAGCTCCGTTCGTTACTCGACTTTATGCTTGCCCCGTATCGGAATCTTGACCTATGAATATATTATGTTCGATGAGTATAAGGTTCTTAAAATGCTGTATATGTCGTGATATGCATAATCAAATCCCTATTTACTATCCGTGCCTTTCTTACCTTTAATCGTCATATTTCACTTCGAAATTTCTTTCGCAAATTCATTTAAAAATTCTCTTTCGGATATTTCTTTCGAAAATCCTTTTGTTTCGAAATTCCTTAGCTTCTAAAAATTGAGTTCTTTCGAAAATCCTATATTTTTGAAACATTCTATCATAATTCAAAATCTCGTAAACTTCTATCAAAATTATAAACTCATCAAAAACAAAGAACATCAAACACGTTCAAACTTGAACTATATTTATACTATTGATTGAGCTTAGATAAACACGAGCATATATGAATTGTCATGTAATCTATCACCGTAACATGCTAAATCTTAAATTGGAAACATGAACATCATAAGTATTGAAATAGATTCCTCGTTCCAAAACTTAACACTAAAAACTTTCAGGTCTAAGACTTTATAACCTTCTGAAACTTTGTATATTATTGATTACATACTAGTATGCCAAAACCATAGAAAAGAACTCCTAATCATCGAATCATCAAAGATGTTATTATATCAAAAACTTCCAAAACACTTATGTCATTCATAAACCTTGAAAATTCAGATCAAAATCTATTTAAAAAAAAACTAACTAACAACATACGAACTCCAACTACGTTGAAATCTCCGAAAATTAGAGACTAGGTGAAACATGGATTTATTCATTTTTTTTATGCTTCATAATCATCTCAACATGTTCAGTTATAAATTAAAAAAAAAATAGAACATAATAAAATCACACGAAAACATCTTAATTCCAAAAATCTCTAACACTTCGATCCCATTTCTCAAAACATAAAGAATTTCATATAACTTTAAACACTAAACTTTCGCAATCATACTTAACTAAACATAAGGAAATGCAAACCTTGATATGCCTTAATACCTCAAACGTAATGAATCATTTCTTAAAACATGAAAATCGTAACAAAGATTCATACCTTCCTAGCTTAAGTGCGCTATATTTCACCTTCTCTCCCTTCTCTTATGATGTTTTTCGTTGATTGACCAAATGATATTTTCTTCATCTCTTTTGTTCTTATCTTATTGAGTGTATCAACAAGTAATGACATCGACACTAAATCTCATTGTGGCAACCGTTCACCTTGTTATTATTACTTTATTTGTTTTCCTCATATAAGGGTTTCGTTAAGTCTATGATTCAATTATTTCATTCTTATCTCTTTTTATTAATCCAAAGCATGAGAAGGACCTTTCAAAAGTTTGTCCCCCCACTAATGATACTGTATTCATAATTATTATTATTGGCCTCATTGACCACTATTAGTAATAAATAAATTACATATTTAATCACATAAACCCCATTACAACTATAAACTACGAATTTAAAGCACTCATGAAATTTAACCCATCTTCATATGCTAAGTAAGATAAGAAAATATCTTCACAAGGTTATCCCTTAACTGATTTACTTATTTTAGCTTTATTTTACTTACTACCTTGACTAATTCTTTCAAAAGGTTTGTACCATACTTACCGTATATTGATTATAAATGATACTAACATTTACCAAACATGTCTAGCATTAAACCCTTATTTTAGCATATCTTTAATGTTAACCCCTCCTTACTAATTTTCGAAACCTATCATTAAAATTTCGAAACCCTTCTGAAAAATCCGTCTCTTGCCCTTTCGGAATTCTACAATTTTCCGTGCTTAACAAACATCTTGACATGCTTAATTGTAAAACAAACATATAATCATATTAAAGACTCATACCCTTCCAAGCTTTTATTAAATCCTTAAATGAGTTCGCAGTTTCTCTTTATTCTTGGACTCCCGAAAGTTTTTCTAATGATGAGTTCTTACTCTTCTCTCTTAATATTTTGTTAACGTGTAATGATAGGAAAATAACATTGTCATCTACACTTGTCCTTATTTAATAATGATCATATTATCATAATACAAAGTATTTTGTCCTTTGACAAAACTTTCCAATTTTGTTAATAAAACAACGTGCGACAAATAAGTGATGGTGACCTTAACCTAATCCTTCGTTCTATTAATATAAAACAATAAGTAATAATGTTTATTATTCGTTCACTAATAGGATTCACCACCAATTTTTAATTAAACAAACTTCACGAATCTAACATTTAAGGAATCACCATTTCATTACTTTACCATGTCACGAATTGTTTATTAAACAATTCCTAAACTTCACGAATTAACACCTTCTACGAATTGACATCATTTCTTCAATTGGCTTTATCTTAACAACTCTTAGCAATCATTCCTATTAATTTATTATCTCTAGTAACTTTCATGCCACCTTAAGACTCCAGCTTTAACTTATATGATTGGCCAAATTCGTAAAATGCTTCTCTCCATTCATAACCTCCCTACAATTAGGGGTGGGCAATCGGGTTCGGGTTTCGGGTACCCGACCCGACCCGATCGGGTTTTACCCGATCGGAGGTGAAAATTCGGATTTCATCGGGTATCGGGTCGGGTACCGATACCCGTGTTATATTTCGGGTCGGGTTTCGGGTAGCAATATGCTACCCGAAAAACCCGATCGGGTACCCGACCCGTCCAATGAATAAAGAAAAAAAGTTTTATGTACTCATACACCAGTCCACTTCCACACACGGTATACAAACACCAACGCACACATCGATAAAGAAACAACACACACCCCAATACACATACCAACAGTCAACACCCACCCACGCACACTCCAAGAACACCCACCCCAACAACACCAACAAACACACATCGAGACACACACCCATCCCCTACACACATCGATACACAAAACACACACACACTCGATGCCACAAACACACACACCTCAGAAGCTCATTGCCGAGAAAGAAAATCCACAGAGGAAAGCGAATAGCAGCTCAATAATCATTTAAACGATCCTCTTCTACAGATCTAACATCTAAGAGCAAGGTGCGAGCGTAAGAGGAACTCTTCAACCTCGTCCTTTCTTCGGAATCGCTTAGCCCTCCTCAGTCCTTGTCATGGTGCGCCCAGATATGACCATCCGATATGGTAATGACGATTGGCTGGTTCGATTTATCTTGAGGTTCAACAAAGGAGATGGGCTCGTTGAAGGAAGTAATTGTTCGATTTGTCTTAAAGAGGTCGAAGAGGATGATGTCTTAGGTTGTTGGCGACGTTGAGGGGATTAAAAATAATTTAATCATATTTAAAAAAAAAACAGAAAACCCGACCCGACCCGCGGGTACCCGACGGGTTTCGGGTACCCGATTGCCGGTACCCGAACTTCGATCGGGTCGGGTTCGGGTTTGATTTTGACTACCCGATTTTGCGGGTACCCGACCCGAAAAACCCGAAACCCGATATACCGACCCGATCCCACCCCTACCTACAATTCGTTAAATGCTACAATTCGTACTCCAATTCGTGAAATGTTCTCTATATCAATTCGTGAACCTATTGATCCACTTCAAGAATTATCTCTACGAATCCTATACTTTACAGATTATCAATTTCACAAATCATCCACTTCTTCCTCACGATCAACTTCGCGAATCATCATTCAGATGCGCACACACACACACACACACACACACACACACACACACACACACACACACATATATATATTTAAATCAACTTGTCTTTCAACTTCACACACTAATATTCCAATTCGCAACTTAGTTTCTACCTCTCACAACTTGCTAATTGAATTCGTGAAACACATTTTTATAAAATTCTATCCATTCTAACTAGCTTTTGTAATGTAATCTATTCCTCTACCTTAACCATGTACCTCTATTACTTTAACTACTCAATTCCATAACAACCCTAAAAATTCAATTACTATTATCATCTATTATCATCTATATATTCATGTTTTATAAAATATTTCTATGAACGCATACACTAAAAAAATGCGTGAAATCATGACATAAGTTTCGGTTCCTAACATCACATGTAAATTATACCACTTCAGTGTAGTTTGGTAACAATTTATACTATCCTGGTAACAATACATTACGAAACAATACCACATTAAATCGTAGTAATACCAGATAATATATGTTGATGTTGAGCTTTCAACTGAAACAATGTTGGGTAACATTCTGGTCAACATCAGTTGGCCGAGAATGTTCCCTTTCCTAGTTTTATCTTTCATGCCCAAAACCTATTTAATTTATGACGTGGAATTTTTCTAGTGTTTTGCAGGACTTATTCAAAGGATTGAACGGATCAAACCGCGTGGAAGAAGTGTAGAAGAGCTAGAGCGAAAATAGGAGTCAAGCATACTAAAAATAGGAAGCTTGGAGAACAAGTGAAGACTGAGCAACCCAAGCTGACCAAGTCGAGCTGCAACGGTCACTAACTGTCCAAATACACTTAGTGGACGTTAGTGGACGTTGTGGGAAGTTGCTAAGTCGTTGGAACAAGTCTCTCACAAGTCGAAGGAATATATAAGTCGAGAAGACTTAACCGTTGAACACACGGACTTTTGAGTACGAACACTGAGCGAAAGTGAGATCATCTCTGAGCGAGAACATTTCTTGAAAGAGTTTTCTTTGTAGTCTAGCAGTTGCTGAATTCTTTATTGATTCGTAGGTTTTGCTAGGCTAGTTTTTAACTATCTTTTCTTGATAGTTTGTAATCCATCTTTCTAGTGGATTTTTACCCTTTGGGGTTCGCAGCAAGTTATTTGACTTGCTGCACTAAAACATCGTGTGTGTTAGTTTTATTTCGTCACTAAGTCCTTACAATTCCGCTGTGTGTTAAAAGTGAGAGTGAGTGTTAACCCAACATCACGCCCAACATCAGTATATTACTTAGTGATTTTTATCCATTGTGTGCGGGACCCCCATCAAAGTGGTATCAGAGCCTACGCTTGACGTTACTAAGCGCTTAACATCCTCTACAATGGATATTACCAGTTCAAACAACATCGGCAAAGTCCCTGTTCTTGACGGCACCAACTACGCGTATTGGAAGGTCCGGGTGCGTCAGTGCATCAAGTCGATTGACGTGCGTGCATGGGAAGCAGTACTTCACGGGTATACTCCACCAAGGACAGAACCTGATGCAGATGGAGAGGTCGTTGACAAGCCGGTCGAGCTTTGGACAGTAGCCGAGCGAAGCCTTGCGGAGTTCAATGACAAGGCACTCAACGCTATCTTCTCTACGGTGGATATCTTTATGTTCAAGATAATCCAGAATTGTACAACGGCTAAGAACGCATGGGATCTGCTTGAGAGGTACTGTGAAGGTGACACAACCGTGCGTGAAACCAAGCTACGCCTTCTCCACAGTCAATTCGAGAACATCAGAATGAAGGAAGACGAGGACATCACGACGTACTTTGGAAAGCTCTTAACCATTTCCAGCGAGTGTGCCAGCCTAGGAGATCCTCTGTCGAACAAGGTATTAAATTCCAAAGCTCTTCGTACACTAACTGAAAAATTCAATGTGAAGGTTTCAGCGATCGAGGAATCACACAACCTAGCCACCATGGACTTCAACGTCTTGATGAACATTTTGAAGAATTTTGAAACCAATCTTGAAGTTCAAAAGAGGGCCGCTCGTGGTAAGAGTCTCGCACTGGTCACCCAGCCATCCAAGGATCTGATCGAGATTGACCCCAGTAACGAAGAAGATATGGCCATGGTCGTAAAGAAATTTGCGAAGTATTTCAAGAAGAAGAATGTTGTGCAAAATGTTGGCCCAACATTCAGAAAAGGCCAAAATGCCAAGGCAGAACCATCTTCTGCCCCTCCGTTCCCTAAACGAAAGCCGTTAGGGAGGCCAGACGGAAAGGCAAAGAAGAACATCAACTATGAGTCAACCAGATGTTATGAATGCCAAGGTTGGGGCCATTTTGCAAATGAGTGTGCAAACACGATTCGCAAACGCGGTGGTAAGGTTATGTGGATCGATCTGTCAGACGACGAAGATGGAGAAGATGAGGAAGAGCCTAGACAATCATCAGTAATCATCCAGTCTTTTTCTGACGAAGAAGATGATGAAGATCAGCAGATCGGACTTACAGCGGTAACTGATGTTGAGCCAACATCTGACTCAACATCGGTAAAACATATTATTTTTGATTATGATGATTCAAACTGTCTTGATGGTCTTTTGAGTTGTGATGAAACAGAACCTGAAACCGAGGATGGTGAAGATGCCTTTAAGCTGCTGTCCACGCAATACGAATTAGAAAAGGCAAACAACTCACAACTCCGTACCGCGGTGAAAGTGTTAGCCGAGGAAAATGAGAAAAATAAAAAGGTCATTGAGGGATGGACGGCATGAACAAGTTGGAAGCTGCATTGACAAGGAAGGACAGGGAGATAGACATGCTTCAAAAGCGAGTCAATGAGGCCGACGAAACATTTGCTAAGTGGAACAGGAGTAGATCCAGCCATAAAAAGGTATTATCTCTTGGTATTTATGACAAACAAGGTCTAGGATATACTGGTCAGTCTGAAAGTACGAATGTCATGTCTCATGTGAAGCCTAAGATTGTTTTCGTTCAAGCTCAGTCCGTGAATGACAAAGTTGAAATTGTGAATCCTAAGAATAGTCCCGAGCATGTGACCCTGAAAAATGCTGATAAATCCTTTATGTGTGAACACTGTAAGAAGCTAGGTCATGTTAAGTCACACTGCTGGAGATTGAAGCGTGAGATTTCTGCAAAGAAATCAATGTCGGCTGAAATGTTATCAAACATATCGGTCAACATTGAGAAATCAGTGTTGAAGGATGTGTCTGGAGAGAGTTCAGCTGGCACATCTTCAAAATCTAGTAAACAGAATGTGGTTAAATCATCTAAGAAAGCTTGGATCAAGAAATCAGGGGATAAATGTCTTGTTGTGTATACCTCTTTGCGAGCTAACGTTACAGGTTCATGGTACTTCGATAGCGGGTGTTCCCGACATATGACGGGTACCAAAGAATATCTCAGCGATTACACGCCCTTAAGGAGTGGATCTGTGACGTTCGGAGGTGGTTCTAAAGGTCGAATTCTCGGCAGAGGCAGATTAAATGTGCCCGATTTTCCCAAGCTTAGCAACGTACTCCATGTCGACGGGCTTGTTGCGAATCTAATCAGCATAAGCCAGCTGTGCGATGATGATCTTGAGGTAAGATTTAATAAGGAGTGTTGTGAAGTTTTTAACCGAAATTCTGTTCTAGTAATGGCAGGTAAGAGATCTAGCGACAATTGTTACCTTGTTGGTGACAAAACTGGTGTGAAGGACGTGTGCCAACTTTCAAAGGCCGAGGACGATATTGTGCTTTGGCATTATAAATTGGGCCACGTCAACTACAGAACTTTGGAGCAACTTATCAAACATGACGCAATCAGAGGCATTCCTAAGCTTAAGGAATTTGTTGATATTGCAGATATTATTCAAGCGGGTAACGAACCAGAGGAGCCAGCGGATGACAATGTTGAGCCAACATTGGACTCAACATCTGAGCCAGAACCGAATGTTGAAGCTGGTCCCAGCGAAGTTCGACGAGATCCGCCAGCCAAGATACAGAAAGATCATCCCACTGATCTGATTATTGGAGATGTCAACGAAGGAAGAAAGACCAGAGTCAAACCACGAAAGGATTACAAGTCTATGGTAAGGAATGTATGCTTGAACACGGTATACTCTGAGGTACGTTTTAATTGTTTTGTTTCTGCATTAGAACCTAAGAATGTCCATGAAGCTCTTAAGGATAATTTCTGGATAAATGCAATGCAAGAGGAACTCTTGCAGTTTGAGAAAAACCAAGTTTGGACCTTAGTCCCACGGCCGAAAGACATTAATGTCATAGGCACGAAGTGGATCTTTAAAAATAAATCTGATGAACTTGGTAGGGTTGTTAGAAACAAAGCACGTTTAGTAGCTCAGGGTTACACGCAGGTTGAAGGGATAGATTTTGATGAGACGTTTGCTCCCGTTGCTAGGTTAGAGTCGATTAGACTTTTGTTAGCTATTGCATGTTGGCTTAACATTACATTACACCAAATGGATGTTAAGGGTGCTTTCTTGAATGGGTACATTGATAAGGATATCTATGTCGAACAGCCTAAAGGGTTCGAAGATCCCCATTATCCTAACCATGTTTTTAAGCTGCAGAAAGCATTGTACGGGTTGAAGCAAGCCCCTCGAGCGTGGTACGCAAGGTTAGCAACATTCTTACTTGAGTTCGGTTTCACTCGAGGTGAGGCGGATCGAACACTTTTTGTTAAAAGGGTTGGATCCGAGATATTAATTGCTCAAGTATATGTTGATGACATTGTTTTTGGCTCGAGCTCACAATTTCTTTTAGACCAGTTTGTGCAGGCGATGAACACTACTTTTGAGATGTCAATGATTGGCGAACTAACCTTTTTTCTAGGTTTGCAGATTAAGCAAAGTAGTGATGGGATCTTTATGTCCCAAGAGAAGTACGCAAAGAACACAGTAAAGAAGTTCGGACTGGACACGGCGAAGGTAATGAAAACTTCCATGGGCAGTACGCAAAAGGTAAGTAAAGACGATGTTGGGCAGAATGTTGACCCAACATTGTATTGTTCGATGATAGGTAGCTTACTGTACTTGTCTGCGAGTAGACCTGACATTATGTATAGTGTTTGCGTATGTGCTAGGTATCAATCTGAACCTAAAATGACTCATCTTAATGCTGTTAAGCGAATACTTCGTTATGTGAGTGGATCGTGTAGCCTAAGACTATGGTTTTCCAAAGACACTAATTTGAGTCTTGTAGGCTATTGCGATGCTGACTGGGCAGGTGACGAAGATGACCGCAAGAGTACAAGTGGCGGCTGTTTCTTCCTAGGTAATAACTTGGTTGCATGGTATAGTAAGAAGCAAAATTGTGTGTCGTTATCTACTGCTGAATCTGAGTACGTAGCTGCAGGTAGTTGTTGTACCCAGTTATTGTGGTTGAATAGCATGTTATGTGACTATGGTTTAGAGTGCGAATCCGTTCTCATGTATTGTGATAACCTTAGTGCCATTAACATCTCTAGGAATCCTATTCAACACTCACGTACGAAGCATATAGATATTAGGCATCATTTTCTGAGAGATATGGTTGAAAAGAGTTAGTCCGCATTGAGCATAAAGACACTAAGAATCAGTTAGCAGACATTTTTACGAAAGCATTGGATTCTGAAAGGTTTTCGGACCTGAAGAAATCCATAGGTTTGCACATGTTAGTTTAAATGTTGGTCCAACATTTGGATCAACATAGCATATGTCGAATTTGATAGTTACAGTTTTAATGTTTGGTTTGATATTCTGTTCTGTTTTTCCTGTGAAATGACTTGATTCTTCTTGGTTGGTCCCTAAATGAACCCGATCCCTCTTTTAAAGGCTCTTGGTAATACGTCCCTAGGTACACGGCATTCGCTGTGACGATGTACTCTTTGCGACTAAAAATCAATCCTTTTTGTGTATTAGCATGCTCATAAACTCTCGGCTAGATATAGGTATTTGGTAATAAGATTCCTTAGGTACACGGCATTCGCGGTGACGATGTATACTATGCGACAAAAATCCGAACCTTGAGGCTGAGGGTATAAGGGCAGTGCAAAATTTCGGTTGGATATGTGAGGTGAAAGGGTAGAATAAAGGGAACTGATTTTGAGAAGGATTAAGCAGATAAGTCTAGGATTACGGAATTAGAATGTTGAGTCAAATGTTAGGGCAACATGTGTGACTGTCAGTTTGATATTGCTACATTTTGTGCTTTCGTCTTTAGTTTGTGTCTGTCTTTGGTAATGTTTTTGTTAGTCTTTTGTGTCTATATTTAGAAATCTCTCAGATTTGCATTAGAAGTTTCGAAGAACAGCTTGTTACACTTGTCTCTATGTGCTCATCGAAGTCGCTCAAACGGTTAGTATATCTTGATTCTACCTTGACTTTTGACTTAGTGGTCTTTTTGGTAGAAACGTGGTCTGAAATGCTCCCTATTTACTCGCATGACTTAGTCTCAAACTTGCTCCTATGTGCTCGTGTAATTGGATTAGTCATTTACTATTTTTAGGTTCATGTTTTTGAAAAATCAGGACTTAGTTGGTACTTATCCAATTCATGCGGTTTTTCCCCTTTGCTCAACGGTTACTTTTATGACCATTAACTCCATGATTAGCTTAAAAAACTGCTACAGTGACCGTTGTGACTTGAGCGATTTTTAAGTGGTAGATTATATGATTTTATTTAACTTGTCATATCAACCCACTTGCTTCACATCGTTCTCTACCTCTCTGAAACTGCTCGTCGTGATTACTCTTCCATCTCTGTTCCTAGGGTTTTCATTTTCGACTTTGATTCACTTTTTCTTGCTGAAATCATGTCGGATTCATCATCTCAACCGAATGTTGACCCAACATTCGCTTCTAACCCTGTTCATCCAGTCCCTCTGCAAGTAATTCCAGGTCCCATGGAAATCGTGGTCTACACTGGGCCATTCCAGCCACTCAGGCCAGTCAGACCACCACCTCAAGCCGCCGAAGAACCAGTACCACAACCACCGACCACAGAAGAGTCACAGCCCTCGACGACAGACCCACAGACGGCGAACCCTAGCGAAGAAACTCCAGTGACGATGCCAAGCCAAGAAAGTGACGACGACGTGCCTCTGAGCATCAGTCTCCAATCGCTCCAAAAACGGCGAAGAAACCGCAAGGATGACACGCCGCCGAGCTCATCTGGAACAAATCCAGAATCTGGAGCCCCGATTGGAAGTGACGAACCAACAGCGCCGAACCCTGTTTTTCCGGCCCCAATCGCTCCCAGACAGACGATTCCGCCGCCGGTCTTCACTTTCGCCGACATTCCGGTCAGTGCGACTTCATCCCAGCCTCGGCCAGTCCAGACAAGCTTGGTGGGAGGCGCAATTTTTATCCCAGCGCCGTCGTCTGTTCCTCCTCCACAGTCTCAAGAGGTCACGGCGCCGTCATCTGCTCAACATTCCAAGAAGTCGCGGCCAGGAACCTCAAAGAAAAAAAAGACGGGATCAAAGTCCCAGGCCCAGACTCCAGCTCCTGTGCAGAAGAAGCGCCGAAGTGGTCGCATTCGCCGAGCGCTGAACCCAACTTCCAATGCCGATGACCCCATCGATCTTTCCAGCGACTCGATTGATACGGTCGTCGACTCCACCACCTACGATAGCATCGACTCGGAGAGCTCAGATGAGGACTTCAAACTTTCAGGGGGAGAGACGCCACCCTCAGACTCGGAGTCCTTCACCGCCTCAGAACAATCAGAGAGCAACGACGATGAAGAGGCAGAACTAGCTGAGACTTTAGAGTCCTTGAAGAAAAGGGTGGAGAAGCGCGCAGGCAAACGCCCCATGGAGAGTGATGACCAGCCAGCGAAGAGAGCGAGGACGGAAAGTGCACCTCAACCAGCCGCAAGTCACCGAGATGCCTCCCCTGTGCCAGTCACTGAAGGGAATGTTGAGTCTGATGTTGACCCAATATTGGAAGACTCAGATTGGGAGAGTCCATTGCCCAACCGCAAATTTTACCGCCCAGCCAACGAGCAACTGTGGAGTTCCCTGAGTCAGAGACTCTTTAGGGTAGAGCGGGTCGTGGACGAAGTGAGCTTCAGGAAGTACGGCGTGATGCAATTCCTGGAGTCACGGCATCTCGGGCACATGGTGACGAGCTTGGGGACATACTGTGACAGTGTTGTCCGAGAGGTATATGCTAATCTGTTCTTTAATGTGGCTGAGGTTGAGTCTAAGAAATATGGGAAGGTTTTTCTGAGGGGGAGTCTTTATGACATGTCGGCTAGTGCTATAAATCGATTTCTTCGTACTCCTGAGGTAGAAATGGGGTATGAATATGATAATGATGTTGTGGTTAGGTTTATTACCGGGGGTAGAGTGTCCAAGTGGGTAGGAAACTGTGCGGGTAGTTCTCTTACATCCCTATATTCGGTCTTGTTCAAAATTGGGGTATGTAGTTGGCTGCCTACTTCTAATGAGGTCAGGGTGACTGAGACCATGGCGCATTTGTTGTTTGCCCTTGGTCAAAATCTGCCTATTAACTGGGGGAAGTACATTCTGGACAATATGTCCAACCAAGCTGAGAAGATAGGGAAGGGGGTTCTCCCTTATCCCACGATCATCTACGGAGTACTTCTACAAGGTGGATTCCAACCCACACGGCGAGACTCGGTAATCACTCAGAGGAGCCCGTATCCTGTCCAGCCAAGTCATTTGGCAGACTCTGGCAGAGTAGTAGATCTGCCCTGGCGCAGCCCTGAGCATGATGTTGACCAAGATGTTGGGGCAACATCTGTGGCAGAACAGGCACTTAGAGCCCTTGACGAGTCCATCGAAGCGCTGGTGGCTCAAAGGGATGCGTTGAGAAGGCTCATTTCTTCCCAAAAAGGGGGAGATAGGGCAGAAGCACCCAGAGCTGAGCAGAGGACTGAGGATCGAGCAGGACCAAGTGAAGAAGGGCACTGTGCGGGCGAAGATCAAGCAAGGGGAGATGAACAAGATGACGGAGCTGAAGGTCAGAAAGGAACTGAAGTGGAAGAACCCATCGACAGTCTAAACACTTAGACATCGATGTTTGTGCATGCGCATTTTTGATTTATGCTTGTGTGTGCATGTCTGGTTCTTATGTTCCTGTGTTTGATTTGATTTGGACCATGTCTATTTTTTCTTTGTTTTGTTTTGCAGATGTTTGTTTCAGGACCTCTAAGGCGTGTACTAATTTTCTTTAGTACTTTGAATAGTTTTTTAGTGCTATTCTCTTTTCGTCTAACTCTAACCATTTTTTGTTTGTGGTTGAGTGGATGTTGCCTTTAGGGGGAGGATTACTAAGGATAGCTTCTGCATTGGTTTTGGGAAGAAAGATAAAAAGGGGGAGATTGTTGATGTTGAGCTTTCAACTGAAACAATGTTGGGTAACATTCTGGTCAACATCAGTTGGCCGAGAATGTTCCCTTTCCTAGTTTTATCTTTCATGCCCAAAACCTATTTAATTTATGACGTGGAATTTTTCTAGTGTTTTGCAGGACTTATTCAAAGGATTGAACGGATCAAACCGCGTGGAAGAAGTGTAGAAGAGCTAGAGCGAAAATAGGAGTCAAGCATACTAAAAATAGGAAGCTTGGAGAACAAGTGAAGACTGAGCAACCCAAGCTGACCAAGTCGAGCTGCAACGGTCACTAACTGTCCAAATACACTTAGTGGACGTTAGTGGACGTTGTGGGAAGTTGCTAAGTCGTTGGAACAAGTCTCTCACAAGTCGAAGGAATATATAAGTCGAGAAGACTTAACCGTTGAACACACGGACTTTTGAGTACGAACACTGAGCGAAAGTGAGATCATCTCTGAGCGAGAACATTTCTTGAAAGAGTTTTCTTTGTAGTCTAGCAGTTGCTGAATTCTTTATTGATTCGTAGGTTTTGCTAGGCTAGTTTTTAACTATCTTTTCTTGATAGTTTGTAATCCATCTTTCTAGTGGATTTTTACCCTTTGGGGTTCGCAGCAAGTTATTTGACTTGCTGCACTAAAACATCGTGTGTGTTCGTTTTATTTCGTCACTAAGTCCTTACAATTCCGCTGTGTGTTAAAAGTGAGAGTGAGTGTTAACCCAACATCACGCCCAACATCAGTATATTACTTAGTGATTTTTATCCATTGTGTGCGGGACCCCCATCAATATATTATCTGTATCATATTAAATGTTCGAATAATTTCGTAAATAAAGTTGGTTTTTCGGTTGTGGAAGAATAAAAGTCATGGAAATATATGATTTGATGTATTTAAACCACCAAGTTCCTTGATTTTGTCACGTTTATGCAAATATGATGTAAGTAGTCAAGTAAGAGGTTTTGAGCATGTAAAATGTATACCAATGCAAATCGTAGACAACTATATTTACATCACATTTGATATTTACCATTACTAATTACAACAAATATATCCTAACCACATATACGTCAATCATATAACAAATTTTACGATAATAAACACTTTATCGTAACCCCGAACATGTTTATCCTAAGACCCGATACTCTAAAACATAAAACTGGAAACCCTAGCACGTAAAGCGTAATCTGTAACACATCTTGCGTTTCTGGTACCACATTACTACAGAAGATATACTACATAAAAGTTTCCGCCCAAAATAATACTGAGATTCAGTTTTCCCGCCCAAAACAGCGTGACTTGCTCATTCAGTACCACTTCCTCCCCAACGGGTACCACAACCTGCCAAATGATATATTCTCTAAAGATAAATGCTCCCTCCAACGAATATTCCCCTTATCATTTGCAACCTGCCAAATGACAAATATTCCACGAAATATTATGGTTATCCCTTACCCTAATACAGGCCATGGGCGCGATGGATTATTGATATTGTGTCAATATGAAGCTGTCTTTTAGCTTTGAATAAATCGTTGCTATAACACTTTACGCCTCTATTATACCACTTCAAGCTGTTTCAGTACCACATCGTAAAAAATTAATACCAAATGAGAATAAGTAATAGTTATCGTTGCTATACCACTTTACGCCTCTATTGTACCACTTGACGCTATTCTTGTACCACATCTTACAAAACTAATACCAAATGAGAATAAGTAATATCCCGTACCAGTTCGAGTAACGCTTTTTATCGTCGCTATACCACTTTACGCTTCTATTATACTATTTTACTCTGTTTTAGTACCTCATCATATAAAATTAATACCAAATTAGAATAATATCTCGTACCAGTTCGAGTAATGCTTCTTACATCTCTATTATACCGAAACCTATGGAAATTATACCAGTTACGCCTTTCTGATACCAGAAAATGAACACTCATTTAAACTATTTTCTGGTGATTTAACTTTCTTTCGTTAATCTTGAGAGACGAACGATTGAGTCACCACTAAGGCGTGACGTAATTTCCAAGCTATGGGTCTCTGGAATTTATGCATATTAGCTTTAATTTCGACCAAAAACATGCCCGATTTATCTTATTAGCGTAAATGAATTTCTAGAAATTATTCCTCACAGCTCTTAAATCTGACGATCTAAATATCATTGAGATCATCGAGTACACATCAAAATTGATTTTGTGCCTAGTATGCTAAATTTACGGCAAATCGATCGTTGAAATAGTTTTTTCCATTGATACCATTTGCATAACATCTGGAAACCACTTCCTATGGTAGTTAGCCACTTAACGGTGTCCTAGTACCTGATTATATAAAAATAATACCAAATTAGAATATATCTCGTACCAGTTCGAGTAACGCTTCTTATCGTAACTATACCACTTTATGCCAATATTGTACTGAACCTTACGGAAATGATACCACTTAAGCCTTTCTGATACCACATAACGAACACTCATTTAAACTATTTTTCTGTGGTGATTTCACTTTCAGTTCGTTAATCCTGAGGGACGAACAATTGAGTCACCACTAAGGCGCGGCGTAATTTCCAAGCTATGGGTCTCTCGGATTTATGCATATTAGCTTTAATTTCGACCACAAACATGCTCGATTTATCTTATTTTGTAAATGAAATTTCTAAAAATTATTCCTCATAGATCTTAAATATGATGACGTAAATATCATTGATATCGTCAGTACACATCAAAATTGATTTGTGCCCAGTATACTCGAAAATTTAGGGCAAATCGATGGTTGAAATAGTTTTTTCGATTGATACCATTTGAATAACATCCGATAGCATAATAATAGCAATTCATACCTCTTTATATAACACCTACAAGGGGCATTTTCGTCAAATAATTGTTTATGTCCTTTACTATGAATTTTCGGTAGACTTGGTCCTTAAAACTATATTTTATGTGAAGGGGGTCTGAACTCAATAGGAAACTTACGCTGGGGCCTGTTATAAAAACGCCCCTTGGATTAATTGTCTTGGCCCAACCCATCGGAATAATTAAACCGGGCTTGATTGATTATAAGAACGGGCCGATGATTTATTGCGGGCTTTAATACGCGCACTTTATTTATAGTGAACGGTATTACATTGGATATCTTGATCTTTATCCTACATTATCCATGAAAGTAAACACACCCTAAGATATAATTATGTTTGGATTATTTATCAAGTGACTTATCCAAAGACATGTTCGCTTTCCTATATATAATCTAAGTATTATCTGTAGAATTACAAATTAACCTTTAACTCATCACTACATATTTTTAAAATAAATTATTCTTATGAATATCGGAAAATATAAGATATGCATGTCAATTTAATCACCATGAAACAAAGAATAAGTTGGTGTTGTTATTTATTTTATCATATAAATCACATGAAACAAAGATGAATTTATGATATGGTGGTATAAGGGTATTATAGTCTTTTCGTAATAATAAGGTTTGGATTAATTGTCTTGGCCCAACCCATCGGAATAATTAGACCGGGCTTGATTGATCATAAGAACGGGCCGATGATTTATTGCGGCTTTAATACGCGCACTTTATTTATTGTGAACGGTATTACATTGGATAATTATGTTTGGATTATTTATCAAGTGAGTTATCCAAGGACATGTTCGCTTTCCTATGTATAATCTAAGTATTATTTGTAAAATTACAAAAGTAACCTTTAACACATCACTACATATTTTTAAAATAAATTAATCTTATGAATATCGAAAAATATAAGATATACATGTCAATTTAATCACCATGAAACAAAGAATAAATTGGTGTTGTTATTTATTTTATCATATAAATCACATGAAATAAAGATGAATTTATGATATGGTGGTATAAGGGTATTATAGTCTTTTTGTAATAATAAGGTTTGGATTAATTGTCTTGGCCCAACCCATCGGAATAATTAAACCGGGCTTGATTGATTATAAGAACGGGCCGATGATTTATTGCGGCTTTAATACGTGCACTTTATTTATAGTGAACGGTATTACATTGGATATCTTGATCTTTATCCTACATTATCCATGAAAGTAAACACACCCATAAGATATAATTATGTTTGGATTATTTATCAAGTGAGTTATCCAAGGACATGTTCGCTTTCCTAACCTTTAACTCATCACTACATATTTATAAATAAATTATTCTTATGAATATCGGAAAATATAAGATATGCATGTCAATTTAATCATCATGAAACAAAGAATAAATTGGTGTTGTTATTTATTTTATCATATAAATCACATGAAATAAAGATGAATTTAAGATATGGTGGTATAAGGGTATTATAGTCTTTTCGTAATAATAAGGTTTGGATTAATTGTCTTGGCCCAACCCATCGGAGTAATTAAACCGGGTTTGATTGATTATAAGAACGGGCCGATGATTTATTGCGGCTTTAATACGTGCACTTTATTTATAGTGAATGCTTTTACATTGGATATCTTGATCTTTATCCTACATTATCCATGAAAGTAAACGCCCGCATAAGATATAATTATGTTTGGATTATTTATCAAGTGAGTTATCCAAGGTCATGTTCGCTTTCCTATATATAATCTAAGTATTATTTGTAAATTATAAAAGTAACCTTTAACTCATCACTACATATTTTTAAAATAAATTATTCATATGAATATCGAAAAATATAAGATATGCATATCAATTTAATCACCATGAAACATAGAATAAATTGGTGTTGTTATTTATTTTATCATATAAATCGCATGAAATAAAGACGAATTTATGATATGGTGGTATAAGGGTATTGTAGTCTTTTCATAATAATAAGGTTTGGATTGATTGTCTTGGCCAACCCATCGGAATAATTAAACCGGGCTTGAGTGATTATAAGAACGGGCCGATGATTTATTGCGAGTTTAATACGCGCACTTTATTTATAGTGAACGGTATTACATTGGATATCTTGATCTCTATCCTTGTCCATGAAAGTATGGGGTCTTTACACATAAGTACCTATTTGGATAAAAACTTGTAATTTAGTACCCTTTCAGGATTTTTTATATGTAGGTACCTAACAGAATAAATTTTTGCACATAGGTACCCGATCCACGTAGGTACACCATACACACATTTGGGTACCTTATATCAACACATTTGAGTAACCTATATAACAGAAAATGGTACGACGTATGCTACATTTAGGTACGCCCTATGTAACACACAGGTATGTCGTAGGTACGATGTATGCTACATTTAGGTACTTTATATCAACGTGTTATGGTACGCAATATACACGCAGGAAGGTACGGCATGACTAAAGAAACTGGTAAAAATTAAATCAGGTACCTATATATAAAATATTCTGACATGGGTATCTATGTGTAAAAATTTTATTCAATTGGGTATTTATATGTAGATGTACCTGAAAGTATTTGTAAATCGTAAAAGAAAGGGAAAACATTTTCCTGGATGATATTATAGGCCACATTAAGAATTAAATAAATAAAATTATAGGATTAATGGTTGCATTTTTTTGCGTCGAAAACTTCCGTTCCTTCTCACCAAATCAATCCCCAAATCTAAGAACTCAATTCGACGTAGGGTTTTTGTGGCTTACCAATTGAAATTTAAATATACTGAGCTTCTGCTAATGACGATGAAGCCAATTAGGCTTCCAGAGCCTCCTAGTAGTCCTCGATCGATGTCCATCGGTGGAGTACCCGACATTTTCGACGGAGGCGTTTACGGCGCCGTTCGCCCCGCCGTCGTGATTGGGAACGGATTCCAAGCGTCCGAGAATCAACGTTGGCTTGGTTCGCGCCGTAGGCTTGTCTCAGAAGCAAACTCTCTACGTAAGTCTCTGCTCAAAGGCATTAACTTGCGTGTTTCTTTTTTAATTTTCCATTATGAAGCTTGATTGTGTCGTATTTGTTTTTGTTAGGACGGTATCATATCATGTGCATCTTAAGAGTTGCAGAGGTAGTACACTGATTGCGTTGTTTTGGTACTGAAATTAAGTTTTTAATCTGGTTGCAAGGCTGTCCTGTTGAATCGTGCGTGCCTTAGTTTGTGGTGAATTTTCATAAGTTACCAAGTTGGTCTCTATATTTGTTGTGTGCTTGTTGGTTCTGGCTTTGTTTCAATTCTAGAATTTCATGCTTGGTCTCCTTTATGAAAATCCATGCTAAAACTAAAAAGTCCTTATATTTACATTGTTAGCCAATGGCTTGACTGTCACATGTTTGTCGCTTATGGTTTTCAGAGAGTAACACGACCCACTGGAGGAATTAATGAATGGCTACGGTGGCTTCCAGTTTCTCTCCATAAGAAATTATACTATATTATCAGTCAGTTGTATCGCTGTTCACGAATCTTAATAGCTAGAAGAGGGAGCATGCTTATGCCTTGTTCTCTGGAGAATAGTACGGGTGTGGGCTTGTCATCAATATTGGAAGCTGATGTAAAGCATATTGTAAAATGGCTAAAGAAACTTTTGAGACGTAAGTTCCACTCTCTATCACACAAGTGCGCACCACCGCTAGTAAGGTGTAGTTGACTATAGTGTCTTGTTTACTAGGCAATGTGGTAGTTGTTGAGCCATTCCATTTCTATGTGATTAACATCAGAAAAGATCACATTTTTTATCTTTCAGGGATGATCCACTTCTTATAGTTGCATCTGGAAGAGACACCATTTCAATTGCAACCTCTGTTAAAAGATTAGCATCAGAAGATGTATTTGTAGTTCAGGTTTGACTTCTCCTCGCTCTCCGAATTTCTAAAGCTAAAAAAATTGATCAATATCTGCTATTTTTCTCTAACAGTATGATCAGACCGAATCATTCCGATCTTGCCCATCTGACCTTCATATTGAATCCTGTTGATGCTCTATGAAGGTATATGTTACCCTTTATGCCTTTGATTTTCAGATTCAGCATCCGAGATGCAGGTTGGATAAGTTTGATCTGGTGATAACCTGGTAGATATAGAATGATGATATAGAATTATAAGTTGGAGGGGAACAGATCTTGACGAGGCTGGGTCCTTGTCAAGGATCAACTTAATACTAGAACTTTATTTCATATCTGATGCCCTTATTACAAAGGGTCACTGCCCTCTTATAAGAAACTACAAACGTGAATTAATACTAATTATTTGGGAATCAAATAGTAATGCTAGGAGGAATTGGCTGCACCATTTCTTCAATCTCCTTGATCCATGCAATCTTCAATCCTTATTCCTTTTTGCTCTCCTAACGTAAACCCTTAATGGATGATTTATTTCCTCATTTATCTTCTCAACTTTATCCACTTGTTCCACATCAACTCGTTGTCCCTTAAGAACAGCCTTGTCCTCAAGACTGAACTGCGGGAATTGCTGCGACAGTTCCACCACATCAATCCAAGTTGCTTCCTCTCTTGGCTTTCCTTTGCAAGCAACAAAGACTTCTTTTACTCTGTTAGCGTCATCCTGTCGGATGCGAGATCCTAGGATATCTTCTGGCTCAAATATGGAACTCTCCGTTATCTCTAAGCTTGCTGGTAGCGTTGTCTCGACAGGATGATTTCCAACGACGCGCTTCAATTGCGACACGTGGGAACACCGGGTGGACACGAGACGATGGGGGAAGGAGCAGCTCATATGCTGTGGACCCTATCCGTTTAAGAACAGTGAATGGACCATAGTACTTGACCGCAATCTTGTTATAAGCTTTAGAGGTCAATGAACTTTGTCGATGGGGTCGAACTTTGAGAAATACTTTGTCACCTGCAAGAAATTCAACATCACGTCTATGTTTATTAGAATAGTGCACCATGCGCTGTTGAGCCCTCTCCAAGTTTGACCGTAGAAGCTGAAGTATATTATCTCGACTACTCAAGACATCTGCTACTGCGTCTATCTTGCACTCCTCATGAATGAATCGCCTCAGAGTTGGGGGTGGCCTCCCATAAACTACCTCAAATGGCGTTAACTTTGCAGCAGTTTGAAATGATGTATTATACCAATACTCAGCCCATGCCAACCAACCTGCCCATTTCTTCGGTTGCTCAGACGAGAAACAACGCAAATATGTCTCTAGGATACGATTTAGGACCTCAGTTTGCCCGTCGGTTTCCGGTTGATATGCTGAGCTAAACTTCAATCCGGTCCCTTGTAATTTAAATAACTCCCTCCAAAAAGCGCTCATGAAAATAGGATCTCTGTCACTTACAATCGTCCTTGGCACTCCATGCAATCGAACGATCTCTTTAACAAATTTCTCAGCCAAGCTCTTTGTTGTGATTGGTGCCCCTAATGTCACAAAATGACCATATTTCGAAAGTCTGTCCACCACCACCAAAATAGTCGTGTAACCGTGTGATTTTGGTAACCATGTTATGAAATCCATCGAGATGTCTTCCCACACAATTTCCGGAATAGGTAGCGGCTGTAACAATCCAGCGGGGTGTTGTGCTTCATACTTTGATTTCTGGCAGATGAGACAATTACGCACATATTCTTTAATCTGACGATACATGCCCTTCCAATATACGCTTGAAGCAATACGTCGATATGTGCGAAACACCCCTGCATGTCCACCTGTTGGGGTATCATGAAATTCATGCATCAGTATTGGAATCCATGCAGATGAGGCTGGCAACACTATGCGCCCTTTGTGGAGAAGTTTCCCTTCCACCACGCCAAATCCTGCCCGTCCCTTCTGATCCCGTTGTAGTTCCTTCATAATTCCCTGAATGTATGGGTCCGCCTGTTGTTCTTTAACTACGTCTTCTATAGACGTCCACCATGGCCCGCTAATGGCAGCCATCTCATGATCTCCTTCTGTTCGACGAGATAGTGAATCGGCGGCTGAATTCGTGCGCCCCGTTTTGTACTCGATGTCGAAGGTATATCCCATCAACTTGGCCACCCAAACCTGTTGCGACGGAGTAACGATTCGTTGATTTAATAAGTATTTCAAACTATGGTGATCTGACCTAACGATAAAGTGATGGCCTATCAAGTAGGGTCGCCAATGCTGCACGGCTAGGACCAATCCCATCAGTTCTCGTTCATATGTTGATTTAGTGCCGTCCGCCAGTCCCTTGCTAAGTACGCAATTGGACGCCCTTCCTGCATTAACACCGCTCCGATTCCTATTCCGGATGCATCACATTCGATTACGAAGGTCTTCTTAAAATCGGGCATGGCCAGGACTGGTGCTGACGTCAATGTTTCTTTTAATTTCCGAAAAGCTATATCAGCGGCATCAGTCCACACAAATTGGTCCGCAGCTTCCTTCTTCAACAGTTGGGTCAGAGGTCGTGCGATCAGTCCGTAATTTCGGACGAATCGACAGTAATAGCCCGTCAACCCTAGAAATCCCCGCACCTCTTTGACGGACTTAGGCAGCGGCCACTTGAGCACCGCCGTGACCTTCGCCGGGTCCATGGCAACTCCTCTTTGAGAAATCACATGGCCTAAGTACTCGACCTCTTCGCATGCGAAAGCGCACTTTTTGCGATTCACCTTAAAGTGATTCTCCCCCAAAATCTCCAGAACATATGTTAAGTGTAACATGTGGTCTGCCTAAGACTTACTATATATTAGAATATCGTCGAAGAAAACTAGAACAAACTTACGTAAGAGGGGCCGAAACAAGTCATTCATTGTTGATTGAAAGGTGGCCGGGGCATTTGTTAATTCGAACGGCATAACAAGGAATTCATAGTGTCCATTGTGCGTCCGAAAAGCGGTTTTTGGCACGTCCGGCACCACACGAATCTGATGATAACCCGATCGCAAATCAAGTTTTGAGAAGACTATTGCTCTCGATAATTCGTCCAGCATCTCTTGTATCACAGGTATTGGGTACTTGTCCGGAATTGTAACCTTGTTTAGTTGTCGATAATCCACGCAAAATCGCCAACTTCCGTCTTTCTTCTTTACCAATAATACAGGACTCGAAAACGGGCTAGAGCTTGGTTGAATTATTCCCGCTAATAGCATGTCATTGACCAATCTCTCAATTTCATCCTTTTGTGTGTGCCCGTAACGGTATGGCCCAACTGAAACCAGACCCGCTTCTCTATTCAATTCAATTCGATGGTCGGTGGGTCGACTCGGTGGCAGCCCTTTTGGATCCCCAAACACCTGCGAATATGCATCAAGCACTGTCTCCAATGCTTTTTTGTTTTCCGGATTAGTAACATCTTCTCCCCGTGGGGGCATGTCGCAAGCCTCTTCGAAAATAACCGCCCAAAAGTCCATCCCTTTATCCTGCATCAAGGAGCGAATCCCGACCTCCCTACGACATAATGAAGGATCCCCGCTGATCTGAACCGATTTTCCGCCGCTCTCGAAAATCATAGTCATCTTGCCCCAATTTACCCGGACATCACCCAAGGTTGCTAGCCAGGCGATCCCTAGAATTACGTCAACGCTTCCCAGTGGAAAAACATAACAATCGGCTCGTACGTCGAAATGATTTAGCTGAATTCGTAAGTCACGACATAGACCCATCGATTCTGCTCTACGCCCATCTCCAAGTTGGACCCCAAACTTACCCGTAATGTCCATCGACAAGTTCAGCTCGCTCACTATCTTTTGAGACACAAAGTTATGACTTGCGCCGCTGTCCACCAGAATTATGATCTCATGGCCCATCGTTTTACCCCGCCGCCGCATAGTACGAGGCCCCGACAGACCCGCCATTGAGCACAAGGATAGAGCAGCGTTGGTTTGTTGGCCTTCTTCTTGAACCGGCACCACTTCCATCTCAGTTTCTACAAAGAATCTCCTTCCTCTATTAGCATTACCCGAAGTTGTTTCATCGGACAGTCCTGAAGTGGGTGGTATGGCTGGCGACAACGGAAGCATAATCCCTTCTGCCTCAATTCTTCGTACTCTTTCTGGGTAGGCGTCGAAACGGAGTTCGAGTTGAGGATTGTTCCGATACGGATGGTTTGGGTGCTGGAGTCCTTTGAGAGTAGGTTTGATTCGGAACTGATGAGGAGCGAATCATCGAAGGAACACGAAAGGAAGACGACGACCCGCGGTTTCCGAAAGAATTCGTTCGATTTTCCCATGTCGCTGTTGGTTGTCGTTGATACTTCTTCTCAATATTTTGTGCCATTTGCATCGCCACTTCCACATTCACCGGATTCAAGATTCGAAGTTCGCAACGGACCTCTTGTTTCAAACCGTTCATGAAATATCCCAAATAATGTTCCTCACTAAGATTTGGCACTTGATTGGACAGTTGGATGAACAGATCTATATAGTTGACCATAGAGCTAGTTTGTTTAATGGCGGCTAAGCGCTCATATGGACTTCCTTCATACCTTTCATCAAACCGACCCATAAGCGCTTGAGTAAATTGTGGCCATGAGAATCCCGGTTTGCGATGTTGAAGCCATCGAAACCAATTCAGAGCTACCCCTTCCATCGACACCAGTACTAGTGGGATTCGCTGATCTTCGGTTATGGCATGAATGTCAAACAGTTGTTCCACCCGAGCAAGCCACCCGTGAGGTTCACTTCCATCGAATGTGGGTAGAACTAGATGGGTTGTGGAACCGTAACCACTCGTTCTGCCATTGCCACGAGGTGGTGTGTTGGACCCGCATGTCCTTTCTTCGGTAGAATTTTCCGGGAGAATTCGTAATATTTCAGCCATTTTCTCATTAACAGTGTCGATGCTCGCCTTCATCTGGATCTGCTCTTCGGCCACAATACTTATATTTTCCTCGAGTGTTTGCAATTTGCCGCTGGTTGAAGAATCCCGTGTTTCCACCATGATCGGATCCGGCAGGTCGGACCAAATTGGTAGATATAGAATTATGATATAGAATTATAAGTTGGAGGGGAACAGATCTTGACGAGGCTGGGTCCTTGTCAAGGATCAACTTAATACTAGAACTTTATTTCATATCTGATGCCCTTATTACAAAGGGTCACTGCCCTCTTGTAAGAAACTACAAACGTGAATTAATACTAATTATTTGGGAATCAAATATTAATGCTAGGAGGAATTGGCTGCACCATTTCTTCAATCTCCTTGATCCATGCAATCTTCAATCCTTATTCCTTTTTGCTCTCCTAACAACCCTTAATGGATGATTTATTTCCTCATTTATCTTCTCAACTTTATCCACTTGTTCCACATCATAACCCCCAACATGATTACTATCCATTGACCCCTAAAGCCCAGGAGCAAGTTCCGCGCTTTTTACGGAAATGGATCACGCCTCGTGAGCCTCCTAATAAGCACGTTGTATGTATCGCTTTCAAAGCATGTAATTGTTTATCTGCTTTCCCTACTTGGGCTTGACTGCTTTGTGAACGCTCGTTCTTATTCAATAGGTCCTTACTATAGGAGCTCTTCATCAAGTAGATTCTGCTGCACTTCGTGCTGCTGCTAATGCATGGCATGATGAGTTTGCACCTTTGCCGAAGCCAGTTCTTGTGGTTAACATCGGAGGACCTACAAGTAAGTAACTTATTTGTATGTTCTTGTCCATTTATCGTATACATTTGAATCTTGTGTTGGAAGCACATATCAATATGATGTTATGGTTATCACAAACCAGTAATCCACAAATTTTGATGATTTGGTTTCTTTTTGGTTGGGTAGTTGAAACTCGCTAGATTATTCATACTTTTCGATTATTAGTAGACCCCATTACTTTTAACTGTTTTCTAATGACTGATCGTCCAGTTTCACAAGCACCTACCAGCCCAAGCTCCCTTAACTTCTCTCTTTGCAGTGTTCTTCAAAATTACTGTTTGAGATTTTTTTTTTTGTCTCTGTATTGTAAATGAAATGTTTATGAGTAGCTTCTAATATTCTTTGGCGTTGTTGGTAGGATACTGCAAATATAGCACAGACCTGGCAAAACAGCTTATTACTTCTCTGCAGAATGTGTTCTCAAGCTGTGGAAGTGTTAGGATCTCTTTCTCAAGGAGGACACCTGGAAAGGTACTAAAATCCTATGGACAAATTATCTATTCATCAATAGTCTCGTTCAATATTACACGTGATAATATGTTTACCTATTCGACATATGTCAAAGTTGATAGCTAAAGGATTAGTTCACATCCGAAAGTATACATATGGGCTGGCGAAGGTACTTCACTGCTGCGACACATGGTTCATTCTAATAATTCATAACTTAACCGATGGCTCTATTTTCATCACTATCAGAGCCTAATCCACACATGGGTCATCTTGCGTGGGCCGATTCTTTCATCCTCACCGCTGATTCAGTCAGTTCGTTGAGTGAAGCTTGCAGCACTGGGTAATGCCAAATTAAGCTGCTGATGATTTATGACTAAGAGAACCAAAACCTAAAATTTCTCGAGATACTCTTCTCCTATTTATTGCAGAAAGCCTGTCTATGTTATTGGAGCTGAATGTTGCACATGGAAGTTTATGGATTTCCACAAGAACTTAAGGGAGAGAGGCCTCGTTCGACCCTTTACAGGCCTTGAGGATTTAAGTAGCTAGCTATTGTTTCTTCTTGCCCAATTTCAATATGAAATATAAATCTCTAAAATCATAGCTTTTAAATGTTCCCAAAATCTTCCATTGTTCCACAGATGTCAGAAACTTGGAGCTCTCCTCCTTTGAATGATACCGTAGAAGGCGCGAGTCGTGTACGTAAAGCACTTGCTGAACGTGGATGGAGTTTACGACCTTAGACCATTCCTCGGAGACGTCGAGACAATATATTATGTACTTAGGTGAGCTGCCAATTTTGTTTTTAAACAGCCATTTCAACTTCCACTTAACAGTTGTTTTTGTTTGTTTATAATAGAGAAAGAACCACAGTTTTAGATTCTTGTTCTCAAATCTTTACCTATTGATGATTGAGTGCTTTTCATTTGAATGATCCATCTATCTATTATATAAAGAGTAGCTAGTGGGTTTAAAAATTGTGAATTTGATCTGTCATTTTATTTCAATTTAGTCACTCTATTTGTAATTTAATTAATTTAATAAGTAATCATTTCAGTTCTGAATTTTTTACTGTAATTATACCACACCACATTAGTTTCCATTTTTATGTTGAAAAATTATATTTCATCTATTAAATATCAAGTATTATAATTATATTTGAAGCAACATAAAACATAAATATATTTTTAAGCACAGGAGTGCGCGGCACTAGGGTATTTTTAATTAAATAATTAAAAAAAAAAACTTAACATTAACAAAATAAACATGAATTAGAAAGTATTAATAAAATAAAAAATTTCGTCACCCGAGATGACGAATTATTCTAATTCGTCTTCCCGGGTGACGAGTTGCTCCACGTCACGGGAATTATTCTAATTCGTCTTCCCAGGTGACGAATTAGATCTATTATTTTAAAACGGCACAGACGACGAAGAGACGAAGACGACGAGGAGCCGAAGACGACGACGACAAAGACGAAGACGACCGACGACGAAGACTCGTCCTCCGTCCCTGCCTTCACGCTGCTGCCCATTTGAGCGCGACCCCCGCCTGCCCGCGCGTCCCTGCGACCTCTGCCCGGCGTCCGTTTGAGCGCCACCGCGCCACCTCCGCCCACCCCCTGCGACCCGCTGCAGCCGCTGCCTGCGCGCCGCCTCTGCCCAACGTGACCCTCCGCCGCGGCCCCCCGTGACCCTCCGCCGTCTCTGCCCGCCGTCTCTGCGCCCGCCACCTCGACGTCCGCCCGCCGCCTGCGCCCCCCGCACGTCGACGACATCCGTCGCTTCGACCCGCCACCTCGACGAAGTGCTCCGCCGCGAACCACCGCGTCGCGACGACTATGGTTAGCGACCACGTTTATATCTAAAATATGGCCATTGTGTTAATTTCATCATTATCAATTGCTATTTTTATCGTTGATTTGTTTGTTGTCGTTTTTTTAACTGCAGAATGGATTTGAATTCATCTTATGGGCCTTTTGATAGTTCGTTGTTGACGATGCAGTCGAATCACCGTAGTACGGATTTGTTGTTAGATAATACAGCAATAGATAGAACAATTAGGGTTAGGACGTTAGAGAATGTAGTGTGGGGTAGTAGAGAAGCACCAAATATATTACACGGTCGCTTAGGAAAGTTGAATGATATGGGTCTATACAGTGTCTACAGCTGTATGTCGATGAGGGTTGACCCCCATTTGATTACAGCGTTGGTAGAGCGTTGGAGGAAGGAGATCCATACGTTTCATTTTTTTTGTTGGGGAGGCGACCGTTACCTTACAGGACGTAGGTATCTTGTGTGGTTGCCTGTAGATGGTAGGTGTGTCTCTGGTGTGATCCATACTAGGACGGTTACACAGTGGATGGATGAGTGTGAGGAGTTGCTAGGTTTTAGACCACCTGCGGATAAAATTAGGGGGTCATCGTTTCGATGAAATCGTTATCGAGTTGGTTGTTGCACCATCCGATAACGGATGATAGCGATGAGGAAGAGGTCGAAGAATCAGCACGGGGTTATGCAATGCTGCTCTACGGTGCCGTGATGTTCCCTGATTGCAGCGCAAGCACCGTATCATTGGCTTACCTTCAGCTGTTGGAGGATATTGAGGAGGTCAGCACATTTAGTTGGGGCAGTGCGGTGCTGGCATTCCTATACGGAGAGCTTTGTTCGGCATGTGAGCCGAAAAAGCTAAATATAGGCGGACCCCTACGGCTGTTGCAGGTAATTATGTAGAAAACGTTATGATATTTTAATTATTTTAAACAATTACTTAGAACAAGTTATTTGTTTTAGGCATGGGCATATATGTGAGGATTTTGCCATTTCAGCCAGTACTTTCTTCCGTGACAATGGCAAACGCCAGAGGAAAGATATCTTGGTTGGTGTCCAGCGACGTAACAATCAGTAGTTTGTGTCTAAATTTGGAGTATAAATGCGTACCATCGACACAAACAACCTCTCGACAATGTTTGAAACCACCGATGCTCGGTTTAGATGCCCAAAAGACATACCCGTGCACGAAGTGTCCAGGTGTCTCTGTCTGCAGATTCAGCCATCTCACGATTGTCCCTTGATTGTAATGCTGCAACGCCTTCATAAGTGTTAGGAGTTTGGTAACAGACTCCTCCCACGTACCGTAAACATTTTCCATAGCTCTTTTCAGACCATGCCAAGCTTGAATATATGAGATATCGTAGCTATATTTATCCTTCACGGTTTGTTGGACATTCTTGGGTAGGAATTGCGGATCGATTCTCACGGTTCCAACCAACAAATCAGCAATAAAATTTCGAGAGATATTGCGGTGTGTGCTCGCCAGCTCATTCATATAGCAAGTGTGTGGTCCTTCAAATTTTGTAATAGACCAGTAACCTTTTCTTGGCTTAAAGGATGCCGTCAGTCTCCAAGGGCATCAGTCGTGTGATCACATTGAACACCCAACGTGTACTGCTGCTCTCGTTGACGTTGTACTCACGTCTAGCAACTCTATCGAAAAATCGTCAACGGCACGTTATAAATGTTTCTTAGTTTGAAAATCATACCTCGACAGAACGTAGGGTTATCTCTGTCGTAAGACTCCCCGTGACCACCATAGTCGTCACCACCAAGAGGTGGCATTTGGTACGTTTGGAAAAATGAGAGGGACTGAAACAACATTGGAGCAGCAGAGTCCAGCGGAGTTGTATCATCTGGGGCATCCTCGTCGTTGTTCTCGTTGTCGTCATTGGGATCGGGTAACTCGGTCAGTGGATCATCATCGTCTGCTTCCGAATCACTAACATCAACGTCTTCCTTGGGTTCAGGCTCGAAGTCTGGCACGGGTTCTGACACATATTCTGGCATATTGGATGGAACATCTACCGTCGGCATCTCCAGAGAAAAATTGTTGAACCCTGCCGTAACTGAGATAATGTCGGGGACATCCGGACATGTATAACTGGAAGAACCAACTTCAAACGCAGAAAAGTCACATCGCTCCTCAAAATTGCGGTAAGGCTCTTCGTTCAAATCAAAGTTTGAATTTTCAACCGCGTCAACAAAAACTTCAAGACAGTCGTTCTTCGAATCGGGATGTATGAAAAATTGTAAGTCGTTGTCGTTGGAGATTTGGGGTAGCTGCTGAAAGTGGCGGGAATGTTGAAAGTATTCATTTTTGGCAGACACAGTCAACGAACAACGACTCCTATCAGCACTCGTAACTTCGAACAACAACGATATCAACTCGGAAAAATTAATATTGCGACGAATTCGCCTTTATGCAGTAGGACGGATACTATATTTGACGGTGAAATCGGATGATTGAATTATTTCACCGCCGAAATATACTATGACTTGTACGCGACTCGACACCATTGTGTAAATTGTTGTATGTTAGAATGATATGGTAACATGCGAGGAGGGGTGGTATTTATAGAGAAGTAACTCGTCATCCCAAACAACGATTCACGTAAAATATTTCCCACTAAAGTAACTCGTCATCTGGGAAGACGAGTTACTCCATTATTTCCGACAATCTGCATGCGCATGCAGGTTGGTCGGGAATAATTCAAGTAACTCGTCATCCCAGACGACGAGTTACTTGTATCTCGTCATCCTAGCAGACGAGTTACTTCATTACACTGTGCATGAGTCAACTTGACCAGCCACGTCGGGTCACCGGGCCAGCAAGACATTATCTCGTCTTCCTGAATGACGAGTTACTTAACTCGTCATCTGGGATGACGAAGTCTGCTGTTTTGTTAATACTTTCCATTTTGGTTTATTTTGTTAATGGCTGGTTTTTTTTGGTTTATTTAATTAAAAATGCCGTGGTACTAGTGTAACGAATGTATGTGTGTGTGTGTTTGCTTTTCATGTAATAGTTTTTTAATGCTTTGCTTTGTAGCTGGGTTAGTAGTATGGTCTAAGCCAGTCTAATATGTGGCGGGCCAATTTATCTGAAAGTACAGGATAAAATAATATTAGGTGTTTGTGTTGGATAAATAATAAATGAGCCCGTTAATATAGTTCGGGCTTTTTATTTTTTCTTGGGCTTCAGTAATAAAAGCAAATATGAGATCATATGTTACTAATAATAATACAAAATGGGCTTTTCTATTAAAGCAAACACAGCCTACGATTCTTGCCAGCAGGCAACATGGAACAAGTTTTCACACCCACTCGTACTTCACAAACCTATGCTTTCATCTCACAAATATATAATCAATCCAACAAAGTCTCTCTCTCTCTCTTGTAGGAGCTATGACAATATATACCTCAATAATATCTAACTATTCCTCTAGTATATCTTCTCCGCGCTTGACTACACCCAAATTGGACTCACTATTGCTCTTTGTTGTTTGTGTAAATACAAAATGGTGATTTTCTTCTGTCCTTTGTCTTTGCTCCAAATCTTTAAAATTGTCAACGTGCTTGTGAATCATGCACATATTCATACTGTTTTAAAATTCATGTTTTTCATTTTTATCTCTTTTTTTCATCTTATAAGATTTGCATTACTATTTCACACTCGGGGAAAAAAATATATCTCATTCGAAGATCGAGGTGGTGCGCTTTCTCGCATCACACATGAAAATTGACAATGCCGCGATCCCCCTGGGCACTTCGTGTGTATATGCGAAAGCTTTTCTGTAACATTATTACTGCTGAGTGTGGAAAAGAAAATGTGAGAGAAAACGATTTTAATAAGTTTTTCCTTCACCTTCCTTACCATTTGGTGAGGAAATTGGTTTTTCTCAGTTTTAGGTCTAAACCTGACTATATTTTCTTATCTTTTCTTTCCCTTGGCCATTTTTTCAGTATCGACCAAACACGAAAACTAATTTTTCTTTTTGTTCCATTTTCTTTTCCCTACTGATTTTCATACACGAACTCCTAGAAAATACACTGTTCATATCAATAATAGTAATCACCGCCGCAATAACACTGCACGCACCATCGAAAAATGTGTGCATAAAAGCTTATTAGCCCCATTTTTCCCAAACATGCGCCACACTTCGATATATTGCGCGAGCCATGACACGTCCTATATTATGTGTGTGTATATATTATATATATATATATATATATATTAACACATAGCCCATTCACGCCCCCTATTACATCCAATGCACATACGAAAGAAAAAAAAACCCTAAGCAAAGAAATGGCTTCAGATCCCAAAACCACAGCACCGTTGTTTGCACTTTCCAATGCCAACCCTGAAGAACAGTTGGCTAATCCTTTCAAGAGCGGCGGCGATGCAATTTATTTTTTTCATTAATTGTGTTATTAACAGAGTCGTGCCTTAATGAATTTTGAGGGGTTTTGTGGTTGGTGTTTTGTGCATGGCGAGATCTCAATGAGCATGCGCCTTATTACGATATATTGTGCGCTATGTGTCATGGCTCGAGTCGAGCAAAGCGTCGCGCTATATCAATTGTGCCGTGCATCACTAACTACTATTCTAAACTAAAGGTAGTCTTTTTATACTAAGTAATTAATCGTTTATATTGATCTACTAATACACGAATATGCATTAATAATTCATAAATTTACATATTTGAAATATTTATATCATATTGTTTTCAGAAAAACACTTCATTTCTACGAGGACACCGAATACTATTTTCAAATATGGTCGTTTTCATTCTCATGTGGTTTTTAAATATCCTTCCTTACATTTCAAGCAAAATGCACATTAGAAGAAAGCTTCTTATAAGTTTGTAGGCTAATTCCCTCTATTTTCAATTAATTTTAGAGAGGAACAACACAAGCTTATGTGTGATCTTGGGCTAGAGTTGGGCTCCGAAAATCTTTACACAATTCTAATTTTAATAATTTTCTTGTCTTTTTTCTATAATAGTAATTCAATACCTTTAAGTACTATAGTTGGTGTTTAATTGAAACTGTTTATGTATTAAAGTTATTTGTTGACAGGACTCGGTAATCTACAGACCACAAGGCAAATGTGTGGGTCTCATCAACTCACCAGCTTGAAAATGTTACTGGATTGCTATTCACCGCCCCCTTTTTCCTAGTCACCGCCCCCTAAAGGACTTGAAAATGACCTTTTTGCCCTTATGATATTTAAATTAATTTAAAAAGAGAAAATTATAATAAACAATAAAAATATCTATTTAAAGCTCTGTCCAAACAACACTTTTCAAATCACATATCGAAAATCAGACAAAAATAAAGAAAATACTGAAATCGCAATGGATCGTCGACAGGGACAAAAAAAATATCTATAATAAATATCGTACGAATTTCGGCTCGACCGAACATGATTTAAAAAAAAAAAAACGACCGAAATGAAATTTCGGGCACTGCAGTACTGACCGAAACATAATTTCGGTCGGTACTGTAACCGACCGAAAATTGATGGTCGGTACAGTACCGACCGAAATCATGCTTCGGTCGGTACAGTACCGACCGAAAGCTGATTTCGGTCGATACAGTACCGACCGAAATCAATTTTCGGTCGGTACAGTATTGACCGAAATCTGATTTCGGTCAATATTTTTTCTTTTTAATTACAGTATATTTTATTTATATTATTTATTGATATTATTTATTTATATTATTTATTTAGATTATTTATTTGGATTATTTATTTGGATTATTTATCTTTATTATGTATTTGTATATTTTATTTATATTATTTATTTGGTTTATTTATTTTTATTATTTATTTGGATTATTTATTTGTATATTTATATTCGAAACTAAATATGCAAACAAATATTGAAAACATATAGAAAATCCGTCCGATACAATAAAAGATAAAAAAACAATAGCAACAGCGTCAAGGGGCCTGGCGCCACCGGTCGTTGATCTCATTCAGCCTGGCTCGGAACTCGTCCGTACGCGTCGTTTCACCACGATGCAGACTGGCTAGCATGTCCATACTCACGCTGTACATCGTGCTGTACCACTGCACATAGCAATAATACGTACGATTACACATATAAATATAAAAAAATCGACATAAGATTTAATTACGTACGTAGTCGGCGTGGCTGCGCGGGGGTATGCATGCCGATGAGGATCCCTGCTCCGTCGAAAGCACGCGAGGATGAGAATGCATCTCATACCAGTCCATGTACCCTCCAACGGTTTCACCAAGGTGCTCCACGGTAGCACGATTGAGGTACGAGAGGTTGAGGATGGAGGCGTACGGGAACTGACGCCAAGCATGTTCTGCTGCATCCACAGAATGATGCACCTTATACCTCGCCGGGTCTGCTGGCATGACCGCCTTCCGTGGCGGTTTCATCGGCGGCGGGATGACCTGCACGTACCCCAGCTGGCGCAACACTCTCGAGGGCGAGTAGGGCTCAACGATGTCGCGATACATAACCCATCACATGAAAATCGTCCTCAGCTGCTGCGACATTGGATCGGGACCGTACGGCAGCCAAGCAACCTGAAAACATTTAAAAAATTGTATATCATCCCGCGAAAATAGAGACTTAAATTGTTAAGATACCTCGCTTGCAGACATGACATCTATCTGACGGCGGATAGCAATCAAGCGGTGGACCGTCCGCTCGGCTTGAACTACAGACCACATGCGTGATCGTGCCTGGCCAGGCTCCACATGATGGGGGAGACGGTGTGGGCGGAAGCATGGGAAGTACTCGTAGATCCACACCTGCAGTAACGAGAGCCACCCAGATAATCGCCTCGCATCCGCCCTGCTTGCCATGCCAAGCCGGCGATAAAGGTAAGCGAGAACGGCCGAACCCCACGAGTAACCACTGGCAGAGGGCAACGACCGGTAGAACTCGTGCATGATGTCCGGCTTCACCCGGCTCCCGGTCGTGTCGACGAACAGCGTCGACCCCAACAGAATCCATAACCAAGCGATGGCCTGCAACCCCGCCGGCCGCCTCTCCAACATCTGCTGCATCACGTCATTCATCAGAAGCCCACCGCACCTCCAACCCTCCCTGAGCGCGTCGGCGCTGATGCCCATAATCTCCCTCGCCGCAATCTGCTGGTCGCCGGCGTCTGGTGTCCCCGATACCGTCATCCCGTCGATCGGGATACGCAGGATCTGCTCGACGTCGTGGAGCATGATCGTCATCTCCCCCCACAGCATGTGGAAGGTGTTGGTGTCTGGATGCCAGCGCTCCACAAAAGCGCTGAGTAGAGGCTGGTTCAATTGACCCAACATAGCATCCGCGAGGTGCCCAAGCCCCGTGCCATCGATCTGGCTCTGTGTCTCCGGCGGGAATTGGGAGTACCAATTCTTCAGCTTCCCAAGCATTAACGCCCGCTGCTCGCACTTCAGCAGGGGTCTCTCCTCCTCACCCGTCCAGATGCGGGGCGCGATGTGCCCCAGATAACTACGGATCACCTCGTCATCATATGGACCACCGGGCTGTGGCCCCTGCACCCTCCACGAATCGTCATCTGTGACCCTGGAGCGCTTGCTCCCTATTTCATTTTTCACGAATAACGCAAAAATAAATTTAATTTCTTTTACGTATTTTAAGACACGACATCGCACGTCAGTTTATAGAGGAGAATGGAATTACCTGAGGAGGCCGGTGGCAGATCGTCGCCGGATGACTCAAACGGTGGGGGTCTACTGCTTCCTCCGGGTAGGGTCTTTCCACCCTTGGTCTGTAATTAAAAAGATTTTTTTTTAAAAAAAATAATAATACAAATAAATAATACAAATAAAATAAACCAAATAAATAATATAAATAAAATATACAAATTAAATATACAAATAAATAATACAAATAAATAATACACATAACTAACCCAAATAAATAATATAAATAAATATACAAATAAATAATACAAATAAATAATCCAAATAAATAATACAAATACATAATCCAAATAAATAATACAAATACATAATCCAAATAAATAATATAAATAAAATATACAAATAAATAATACACATAAATAACCCAAATAAATAATATAAATAAAATATACAAATAAATAATACAGATAAATAATCCAAATAAATAATACAAATACATAATCCAAATAAATAATACAAATAAATAACCAAATAAATAATCCAAATAAATAATGTAAATAAATAATATAAATAAATAATATAAATAAATAATATAAATAGTAATTAAAAAAAATATTGACCGAAATCAGATTTCGGTCAATACTGTACCGACCGGAAATTGATTTCGGTCGGTACTGTATCGACCGAAATCAGATTTCGGTCGGTACTGTACCGACCGAAGCATGATTTCGGTCGGTACAGTTACCGACCGAAATCAATTTTCGGTCGGTTACAGTACTGACCGAAATTATGTTTCGGTCAGTACTGCAGTGACCGAAATTTCATCTCGGTCGTTTTTTTTTTTTTATTTTTTTTTTCGCCGAACGGAAATACGAACGATGTTTTACTTTAATTTGGCTTACCAGTCGTGAAAAAAAAGCCCTTTCCCTTTCCTAGTCCCCGTCGGCGATCCATTGCGATTTCAGTTTTTTTTTTTGTCTGATTTCGATATGCGATTTGAAAAGTGTTGTCCGGACAGAGCTTTAAATAGATATTTTTTCTTGTTTATTATAATTTTCTCTTTTAAATTAGTTTAAATATCATAAGGGCAAAATCGTCTTTTTCTAGCCCTTAAGGGGGCGGTAAATAGTAACTCCACAAATGTTATTATCCACAAACCATCCCAACTGTTTAATATGTAATTAATTGTTTTTCCACTTTATATTTACTCAATAATCAATCCATTCAGACAATATATAATTAATTTGTTTTTCCACTTTTTTTTTTTGAACCTGCTTCCACTTTCGATAATGATATTTTCTAAATAGTGAATACTTTCACAAGAACCTTTTTAGGTCGACATTAAATTGATACCTCGTCGTCTCTTTTTCCGAACAAAGTAGGACTTGTTCGTGGGACCCACTTCCACAGTTTTTCTTCTGCTATAAATAATACAGACACAAGACCTCACTCCCCACTCTACATCCCAACACACTTGCGAAAGAAAAACAAAAAGAAAACCCTAATCAAAGAAATGTCTTCAGATCCAAATCCACCGAACCAAGAGTAGAACAAATAGCCAAAACCGGACCATCAGCTGAACCATTGAAGGGTTCCGAACGCCGTTGAAGCAAAGAAGAAATGTCCCACAATCCAGTTGGCTCCCCGAAGATTGGAGGATGGAGGTGAAGGAGAGATCTTCGGGAAAAACAGCTGGTCAATGTGATCAGGTAAGGGTTTCTTTTGTAATTTATTTTTGTGTTATTCAGAGCACTTGCTGAATTTAGGGTTTTCTGGTTGGTGATTTGCGCGTTGTTGATCTTTTTCATTCCATCTTTCTTGCTTTCTTGGAAATGAAAGGTCTTGATGTCGGATGTTTACTCGAATCTTGTTGATAGTTTGTGGCAAATGTGCTTATTTTTTGGTGTTTTTTTAGTAGAAAGGGTTTAACTTTGAGAAATCCTTTGTTGAATGGATTTGTTATATGGAGCAACAAATCGGAGTTGGTGAATCATATGCATTGAGCTATTGGTCGGTTTTTTTGTTGTGATTAAGAGTTTATTAGTTCCTTGATTGATTTTGTCTTTGATTTATAGCTCGTGAAATCTAGGATAACTGAACTGTCTACATCATGTGTGTAGATGGATCCAACTACGTAAATGAACTAGTTGACGTGTTATTGATGAGTCTTGATAATTGGTCGAGATTGTTCGTAGCCTAGAGATGAATGTTTTCAATTGAGCTTGTCGCACTTGGATATCCATTTTTAATAAATACAAAATGGGGTTTTTTCTGTCATTATTGCTCTAAATAATGGTTGTTTGATATTTCCTTCTAAGTTTGCAGTACTTTTTCGCGCCTTCGGGAAAAATGCTTCGGTCAAAGAGCGCAGTGATGTGTTTTCTGGCTGCGAGAGAAGCACTCGACAAAGCTGGTCATGCTTCATCAGTGGTATGGTGAAAGCTTTTCTATCATGTTGTTATTGTTATGAGATGTAGGAAATAGAATATCAATTTGAATAAAAATTTTATATGTTATGCTCTGCAGTCCGTTGAAAAGGAAGACAATGAAGAAGCTGTAGATGAGGAAAAGAAAAAGCAAAAGATTGTATCTCCTTCGGATGAGAAGGGTAACCATTGTGGGTGACTGACAATGATTAAGTCTCTTAGACCATATATGTATTTCTTATTATGGAAAATATATGCAGTTGGAGACCTTTCTTCTTCCTATTGTTGTTTTTGGATTGCTTTTTAGTGGTAATTATGATATGTGGAATTTTGCTTCTTGTGTTACTAATTTCAAATATTTTATATGTTGGATGCTAGATGTGACTCTTGATTGTGAAATTCTATGACCTAGGAATATTGAGTTGGTACAACGAGAGAGGGAGGGGGGGGGGGGGGGGGGAGAGAGAGAGAGAGAGAGAGAGAGAGAGAGAGAGAGAGAGAGAGAGAGAGAGAGAGAGAGAGAGAGAGAGAGAGAGAGAGAGAGAGAGAGAGAGAGAGAGAGAGAGAGAGAGAGAGAGAGAGAGAGAGAGAAAAAAAAGAGAGAGAGAGAGAGAGAGAGAGAGAGAGAGAGAGAGTTTATAATTTCTTCAAAGTCAAGGTTTCCTTATATCTACCATGAAAATCTTCTTGCAAATTTAGATATGGTCGTCTTTAACTATCCTTCCTTACATTTTAAGCAAATTTCATGTACATTCTACTATTAAAAGTTTTGTCTGCTTTTTTCAATAATAGTGACTCATTACCATTTACTAATATAGTTGGAGTCTAATTGTAGAAACTATTATGTATCAAAGTAATTTGGGGTTAATTAATTTTGAGTCCTGTATATTTGGGGTGATTGCGATTTCGAGACACTTAATTAAGCGTAGCATTTTTAGTCCTGTATGTTAAATAAATAAAAAAAAAGCAATTTAAGGACAGTTTAGTCGGAATTAACACTAGTGCGGCGGAATTGATGATTTGTAACCCAAACAAATTGAGTTCACTTACATCGCTAAAACGTGCCCCTTGTTCTCCACAAATCTATTTAATTATCATCAGTTTACAGCGGAAAAGGTCATAATGTCTTCATCCAAAGCGGCTTGTATTGCCGTTGTAGCAGATCGGCGAGTTTGAAAGCTTCATGATCGGAAAAGGAAGTCGTTGATTCCACTCTTGCCGAGAGCAATTTTTAGTTCAGTTTTTGGGACTGTGGTTTTAAGTTCATTTTTTTAGAACAATGGATCTGCTTTTTTTGAATGGGACGATCTTCCGTTCTGTTAAGTACTAGTTTTTATTATTTAATTAGTTGATAATTATTTTAGTTAATTAGTTATTTAATCGTTATTTTTAATATGGATCAAACCGCGTGGAAGAAGTTTGGATGAGCTAGAGCAAAAATAGGAGTGGAGTATGCGAAAAATAGGGAGCTTGGTGAGCAAGTGAAGACCGAGTGCTTGGAGCTGACCAAGTGGAGTCCCAACCGTCACTAATGGACCAAAATCACTTAGTGGACGTTAGTGGACGTTGTGGGCGGTTGCCAAGTCGTTTGTGAAGTCGCCCCAAAGTCGAAGACATATAAAAGGGACTTCACTTAACCGTTTGAGGAGACGAACTTTTACAACGAGCGAGAAAGAGCAAGATCGAGCGATTCATTCTTTAACAGAGTTTTTTTGTTTAGTCTAGCTTTTAAAAAGGTCGAGAGATCCTTTAGTTTGCTGAATCATTTTGGTTCGTAGGTTGTGCTAGACTTAGTTTTTGACTATCCTTTCTGATAGTTTGTAATCCATCTTTATAGTGGATTTTTGCCTCTTGAGGTACGCAGCAAATTATTTGACTTGCTGCATAAAATCACTTCTCGAGTTCATTTCGTTTTATCAGTAAGTACTTGTCATTCCGCTGTGCATCTTAAAAGTGAGATTGGGTGTTAGCCTAACATTCCGTCCAACATCAGTTTAGTATTTAGTGTGTTAACATCCATTCTGTACGGGACCCCCGTCAAAGTGGTATCAGAGCCTACGCTTGACGCTACTAAGCGCTAAAGATCTTCAAAAATGGATATTATGAGTTCAAATAACGTCGGCAAAATCCCTGTGTTAGACGGCACAAATTATGCTTATTGGAAGGTTAGAGTTCGTCAGTGTATCAAGTCCATCGATGTGCGAGCGTGGGAAGCAGTGCTCAACGGATATACTCCACCTGAGACAGCCCCAGATGCTGATGGAGAAGTCGTAGACAAGCCAGTCGAAGAGTGGACAGTGCCTGAACGAACCGCGGCAGAACACAACGACAAGGCACTCAATGCCATCTTCTCAACAGTGGACATGTTCATGTTCAAACTTATCCAGAGTTGTACAACGGCTAAGAATGCTTGGGACTTGCTCCAGAGGTACTGCGAAGGCGACACAAGTGTCAGAGAAACCAAACTGCGGCTCCTTCTAAACCAGTTTGAGAATATTCGGATGAAGGAAGATGAAGACATCACTACGTACTTTAGGAAACTCTTGACAATTTCTGGCGAGTGCGCCAGCCTTGGAGAGCCGGTCGCCAATAAGGTATTAAATTCCAAAGCTATTCGTACACTAATTGAAAAATTTAATGTGAAGGTATCAGCGATCGAGGAAGCCCACAACTTGGGCACTATGGAGTTCAATACGTTGATGAATGTTCTCAATAACTTCGAGACCAACCTCGAGGTGCAGAAAAGGGCTTCACGTGGAAAAAGTCTTGCCCTGGTTAGTCAGCCAACTGTGGAACCAATTATTGTGGACCCCAACAATGAGGAGGATATGGCCATGCTCGTGAAGAAATTTGCTAAGTTCTTCAAGAAGAAGAATGTTGTGCAAAATGTTGGCACAACATTCAGAAAAGGCCAGAATGTCAAATCTGAACCCTCTTCTGCTCCTCCTTTCCTTAAGCGAAAGCGAGAAGGGAAACCAGATGGAAAGCAGAAGAACATCGACTATGCTTCAGTCAGATGCTATGAATGTCAAGGATGGGGACACTATGCCAATGAATGTGCGAAACACTTCCAAAACGTGGAAAATCGCCTTGGGTGGAACTATCTGACGATGAAGATGAAGATTCTGATCAAATGGCGATCCAGCAATCATCAGTGACAATCCAGTCATTCTCAGACGACGAAGACGAAGAAGATCGTCAAATTGGCTTTACTGCGGTAACAAATGTTGAGCCAACATCTGACTCAACATCTGGAAAACATATAATTTTTTATTATAATGATTCAAACTGTCTTGATGGTGTTTTTAGTTCTGACGATGAAGATGTATATGGGAACATTGAAGTCAAGATGAACGAAGCCTTCAAGCTACTAACCTCTCGATATGATATTGAGAAAGTGAAAAATGATCAACTCATGGCCGATGTGAAAGTATTGACCGAGGAAAATGAGAAGAACGAAAAGCTGATTGAAAACCTGGTGGACAGGATGAACAAGATGGAAGCTGCACTGACACGAAAGGACAACGAGATCGACAAGCTACAGAAGCGACTCGACAAAGCCGATGAGACCTTCATGAGGTTGAATAAGGGTAAATCTTCCCTTGATGAGGTATTGTCTCTAGGTGTTTCTGATAAACATGGTCTAGGTTATAATTCTCAGCCTGCAAATGATGTTCTAAAACCCGTGACCCATGATTTACCTAAGATGGTTTTTGTTAAAGCTCAAGCCGCGAGTGATGAGAGTAATTCTGAAAATCCTAGGAATAGTTCCAAGCATGCACACAATAAGAGTAAAGATAGCTCGTATATTTGTCATCATTGTAAGCAATCTGGTCATATAAAGCAGTTTTGCTGGAAGTTGAAGAGAGAGATTTCTGCAATGAAATCAATGTCAACCGACATGTTGTCCAACATCCCGGTCAACACTGAGAAATCGGTGGAGAAAGGAATGTCTGGAGAAACTTCGGCTGGCTCATCTTCGAGTTCTAGTAGACAGAATGCCGTAGGATCGTCTAAGAAAGTTTGGGTCGAGAAATCTGGTTCTAAATGCCTTGTTGTGTATACCTCGTTGCGAGCTAACGTGACAGGTTCATGGTACTTCGATAGCGGGTGTTCCCGACACATGACGGGTACCAAAGAGTATCTCAGTGATTACAAGCCCTTAAACAGCGGATCTGTTACGTTCGGAGTTGGTGCAAAAGGACGGATACTCGGCCGAGGCAGATTGAACGTGCCCGACTTTCCCAAGCTAATCAATGTGCTTCATGTTGACGGGCTCGTAGCGAATCTGATAAGTATAAGCCAACTCTGTGACGACGACCTTGATGTAAGATTCAATAAGGAGTGTTGTGATGTTTTTAACAACAATTCTGTGCGAGTGATGGCAGGTAAAAGATCGAGCGACAACTGCTACCTAGTCGGTGAAAAATCCAATGTGAAGGACGTGTGTCAACTTTCTAAGGCCGAAGATGATGTAACCCTATGCCACTTCAAGCTAGGCCACGTCAACTACAGAACCTCGGAGCAGCTTATCAAGCATGATGCAATCAGATGCATTCCAAAGCTTAAGGAGTTTGGTAAGATTGTTTGTGAGTCGTGCTTAAAGGGTAAGCAAGTACATGTTAGTCATAATGTTGAGCAACATGCTGCCAAACATTTTAAAACTGCTCACTGTTTTCAGTTGATTCACATGGATTTGATGGGTCCGATGGAAGTAGATAGTATAGGTGATAGGAAATACGCATATGTGCTTGTGGATGATTTTTCTAGATATGCATGGATACTTTTTCTTAGGAAAAAATCAGAATCTTTCGATTTCTTTAAGAATTTTGTGCGATGATTAGGAACAATTTCAGTGCATCTATCTTTCGTATTAGGTCTGATCATGGTAGGGAGTTTGAAAATCAGTACTTTGATGAATTCTGTGACAAGAAAGGTATTGTGCATGAGTATTCTTCCCCTAAGACGCCCCAACAAAATGGGGTGGCCGAAAGGAAGAATAAAACGTTACAAGAGATGGCTCGTGTTATGTTACTTCTAAGAATGTGTCTAAGCGTTTTTGGGCTGAAGCTTTACATACTGCATGTCACATATCGAATCGTGTTTTCTGTAGGCATGGTACTAAAAGACATCATATGAACTGTTGAATGGAAAGAAGCCTACGGTTAAATATTTTCATGTCTTTGGATGTTTTTGTTACATGCTAAATGATCGTGAGTATTTGACCAAGTTCGATTCAAAAAGTGATAAATGCATTTTCTTAGGATACTCGTCTAATAGTCGTGCTTATCGTGTATATAACTTGCGCAAGAAGTCAGTTCTGGAGTCAGTGAACATTGTGTTTTATGATGCTACTGATCTTTGCAAAGTGTCTCCTCAAGTTGATATTTCAGATGTTATACAAGCGGTCAATGAAACAGAGGAGACAGAGGATGCCAATGTTGAGCCAACATCTGACTCAACATCCGCGCCCGAACAGAACAATGATGCAGGACCCAGCGAAGTACGACGAGATCCCCCTGCTAAAATTCAAAAAGATCACCCCACTGAACTCATCATTGGAGACGTGAATGCAGGAAGGAAAACCAGAGACAAGCCGCGCAAAGACTACAAGTCTATGGTAAGAAACGTATGCATGAACTCGCTATACGCTGAGGTACGCTTTAACTACTTTGTTTCTGAGATACAACCCAAGAATGTCCTTGAAGCTCTCAAGGATAATTGTTGGATAAATGCGATGCAAGAGGAACTCTTGCAGTTCGAGAAAAACCAAGTGTGGTCATTAGTTCCACGGCCGAAAGACACTAATGTCATAGGCACTAAGTGGATATTTAAGAATAAATCTGATGAGCTTGGTAGGGTTGTTAGAAACAAGGCTTGTCTAGTAGCTCAGGGTTACATGCAAGTAGAAGGGATAGACTTTGATGAGACGTTTGCTCACGCTAGGTTAGAATCGATTAGACTTTTGTTATCTATTGCATGTTGGCTTAACATTATTTTGCACCAAATGGATGTTAAGGGTGCTTTTTCGAATGGGTATATTGATAAGAAAATCTATGTAGAACAACCGAAAGGGTTCGTAGATCCCCATCATCCTAACCATGTTTTTAAGCTGCAGAAAGCGTTGTATGGGTTGAAGCAAGCGCCTCGAGCTTGGTATGCGAGGTTAGCAACATTTTTACTTGAGTTCGGTTTCACTCGAGGGGAGTCGGACCGTACTCTTTTGTTAAAAGGGTCGGTTCCGATATTTTGATTGCTCAAGTATATGTTGATGACATTGTTTTTGGCTCGAGCTCGCAATCTTTATTAGATCAGTTTGTGCAGGCGATGAACACTACCTTCGAGATGAGTATGATAGGCGAGTTAACCTATTTTCCATGTTTGCAGATTAAGCAAAGTAGCGATGGGATCTTTATGTCCCAATAGAAGTACGCAAAGAACACTGTCAAGAAGTTTGGGCTGGACACGGCAAAGGTAATGAAAACACCCATGGGTTCTAGCAAAAGGTAAGTAAGGACGATGTTGGGCTGAATGTTGACCCAACATTGTACCGATCTATGATATGCAGTTTATTGTACTTATCTGCGAGTAGACCTGACATAATGTATAGTGTTTGCGTATGTGCTAGATATCAGTCTGAACCTAAAGTTACTCACCTTAATGCTGTTAAGCGAATTCTTCGTTATGTGATGATCGTGTAGCCTAGGATTATGGTTCTCCAAAGATACTAACTTGAGTCTTGTAGGCTATAGCGATGCTGATTGGGCAGGTGACGAGGATGATCGCAAGAGTACAAGTGGCGGCTGTTTCTTCCTAGGTAACAATCTAGTCGCATGGTATAGTAAGAAACAGAACTGTGTGTCTTTATCTACTGCTGAGTCTGAATATGTTGCGGCGGGTAGTTGTTGTACACAACTATTATGGTTAAATAGCATGTTATGTGACTATGGGTTAGAGTGCGTATCCGTTCTTATGTATTGTGATAACCTTAGTGGCATTAACATCTCTAGGAATCCCATCCAACATTCTCGTACAAAGCACATAGATATTAGGCATCATTTTTTTGAGAGATATGGTTGAAAGAGAGTTAGTCCGTATTCAACATATAGACACTAAGAATCAGTTAGCAGACATTTTTACGAAAGCATTGGATTCTGAAAGGTTCTCGGACCTGAAGAAATCCATAGGGTTGCACATGTTAGTCTAAATGTTGGTCCAACATCTGGATCAACATAGCATATGTCGAATTTGATAGTTGCAGCTTTAATGTTTGGTTTGATATTCTGTTCTATTTTCCTGTGAAATGACTTGATGCTTCTTGACTGGTCCCTGAATGAACCCAATCCCTTTTTTAAAGGCTCTTGGTAATACGTCCCTAGGTACACGGCATTCGCTGTGACAATGTACTCTTTGCGACTAAAGACCAATCCTTATTGCGTATAAGCATGCTCATAAACTCTCGGCTAGATATAGGTATTTGGTAATAAGATTCCTTAGGTACACGGCATTCGCGGTGACGATGTATACTATGCGACAAAAAGCCGAACCTTGAGGCTGAGGGTATAAGGGCAGTGCATAAATTCGGTTGGATATGTGAGGTGAAAGGGTAGAAATAAAGGGAACTGGTTTTGAGAAGGATTAAGCAGATAAGTCTAGGATTAGGAATTAGAATGTTGAGTCAAATGTTAGGGCAACATGTGTGATTGTCAGTTGGATATTGCTACATTTTGTGCTTTCGTCTTTATTTGTGTCTGTTTTAAGTACTGCATTTGTTAGTCATTTGTGTCTATTTTAGAAATCTCTCAGAATTGCATTAGAAAACTCGAAGAACAGCTTGTTACATTTGTCTCAAGTGGTCATCAACGTCGCTCAAACGGTTAGTATTTCTTGATTCTACTTTGACTTTGGACTTAGATGTCTTTTTGCTAGAATCGTGGTCTGAACTGCTCTTATTTATTCACATGACTTAGTATTCAGTTTGCTCCTATGTGTTCGCATGATTAATGAGTCCATTTACTAATTTTAGCTCCATGGTTTGATTAAGTGACTTTTGACTTTATTGGGTTGATTAATTAAGGTGCTCAACGGTTATTTTTAAGTCCCATTTATCACACTATCTATCATTGTTGAGTGGATAGTTTATTTTGTAACCCGTTGGAACTGTTATGATTAAGCTGATTGTTTTAAGTTTCACTATTCATGCAACCCTAATCTTCAAAATTTGAGTCTCTCTCTAGAAATTTTCTGTGCTCCTCTGTGCTTATTCACGATTTTTACACCCTTGTTTTCGTCCGAGTTTCTTTGAATCTTTTTCTGAAATGGCAAACTCACCAAATCGTGAAGAAGCGCAGGATGTTAGCCCAACATTGAGCGACACTGTGCTCGATGTCGCCCCTATCCAGATGATTCCGCCGCCGATCTTCGATTTCGCCGATATACTTCTCAGCGCCCTTGTTTCACAAATACGGCCAGTCCAGGCGAGTGTGGTAGGAGACACAATAAATGTACCAGCTCCACCTTCAAACCCTCCTCCGCCGCCTCAAAGCTCACCGGCACCTTTTCCCGGCTCATCAAGCCCAATTACGGCACCCAAAGCGACTGACAACCCGCCGAAGCAGCCGGCGAAGAAGAAGAACACCTCATCGAAGCCTCGACCTCCCACTGTTGCCCCAATTGCTGCCCCTAAGACGCGCCAAAGCAACCGTCTCAAACAAGCTCGTGTTTCTAAGGGGCCAAAATCAACTCCAGATAAGCCCATTACCCTCTCGAGCTCATCGTCTGAGACGGAATCGTCTGAGGATGCGCCTGCTCCCAATGCCACTAAAGTGCAAGTTCAGGGGGAGACAAGTGCAAGTCCCTCACAGGCTCACAACCCAACTGCTGAAGCAGCCCCGGTCCAGCCAACGCCGAAATCAAGTGAGTCGACTGCGATGTCATCGACTCAACCTCCTATGATCAGCTGGATACGGAGGCAGTGAGTCCAGGGGGAGGTCAGCCTTCTAATGGTTCCGAATCTTCAGCCTCTGAGAGCGAAGAAGACGATGAATTTGGTGCTGCAGAAACCCTAGCCGCGTGGAGAAACAAACTGAAGAAGAAAGCCGGAAAGAGGCCAATGGGTTCTGAGGACAGACCATCCAAAAAGGCACGACCATCGGAGTCCTCACAGCAAGCTGCTAGCAGCCACACTCAGTCGCAAGTCCCCAGTGCCAGTGACGATGTCGAGGAGGATGTTGGCCTAACATCTGAATCAGACTGGGAAACACCTTTGCCAAGGGGGAAGTTCTACACTGAAATCAATGAAGAGCTGTGGCCATCTTTTAGCCAAAGGGTACTTCGCGTGGAAAGGACAGCAGATGTGTGAAGTTTCCGCTGATACGGCATCATGCAATTCTTGGAGTCGAGGCGTTTCGACAGAACCGTGACGATATTTGGGACCTACTGTGACTCAATGGTCCGTGAGGTATATGCTAACCTTTCCCCTAGTATTAATGATCCTAGTTCTAGGAAGTATGGGCAGATCTGGGAGGTTACATGATGGGGCGATTAATGAATACTTGGGCACCCCTAATGTCGATGTGGATGAGAACTTTGATAATGACGAGGTAGTGTCATTTTTGACTGGGGGTAGAGTTAGGGAATGGGATGGGAATTTTTCCTGCAGTTTCTTAACCTCGCTTTACTCCGTGCTCTTTAAAATCGCCATCTAAATTTGGGCGAGTTAGTGCTGGACCAGATGGCAAAGGAGGCCGATAAGGCATCACCCGGGATTCTTTCATTTCCATCCCTTATCTATGGGATGTTGCTTCGCGGAGGATTTGAGCCTACACGCAGAGATGTTGTGGTAGCTGTCAAGGTATCGTATTCTGTCTCCTATATGCACCTGGCAGGTCCACAAGGTAGTAGATCTGCCATGGCGAGAAGATGCTGCGGATGCTGAGCCACATGTTGAACAACATGTTGCCTCAACATCTACTGCCCAGACAAGCTTGGATCGACAGATTCAGTGTCTCCAAGACACCATTACCTTCCTGACGTCCCAGCTTACCATTCTAAAGGATTTGCGTTCTTCCCAAAAAAGGGAAGATGCAGAGGTAAATGTGGCAGCAGAAGCCGAGGATCAAGCTGAGCCAAGTAGCAGGCAAGGAGGGGCAGTTGACTCAGGGGGAGTTCGTGAACAAGGTCAAGTCCAGGCTGAAGATCGAGAAGGAGAAGGAGTTGAAGCTAGAGCTGAAGATCCGGAGCAGTCGATCGATAGTCTAAACATTTAGACTTCGATTGTCTTTGTGCATGCGCTTTTTTGCCTTTATGTGCATGCCTATCTTTTTATTCTGTGCTGTTGTTTTTTTTGGCCCATGTCTTTTATTTTGTAGATTTTTCAGGACCTCTTATGGCTTGTACTAATTAGTAGTACTTTGAATAGTTGTTAATACTATTCTGTTTTTCGTCTAACTCTAACCATTTTTTTGTGGTTGAGTTGATGTTGCCTTCAGCGGGAGTATTGCTAAGGATGACTTCTGCATTGGTTTTGGGAAGAAAGGGGGAGATTGTTAATGTTGAGCATTCAGCATTGGCAATGTTGGGGTAAATTCTAGCCAACATTTGTTGGCCGAGAATGTTCCCTATCTCTTTTTTATCTTTCCTGCCCAAAACCTAATTTATTAATGACGTGGCATTTTTCTAGTATTGTGCAGGACATATTAAAGGAAGGGAATGGATCAAACCGCGTGGAAGAAGTGTGGATGAGCTAGAGCAAAAATAGGGGTGGAGTATGCTAAAAATAGGGAGCTTGGTGAGCAAGTGAAGACCGAGTGCTTGGAGCTGACCAAGTGGAGTCCCAACCGTCACTAATGGACCAAAATCACTTAGTGGACGTAATGGACGTTGTGGGCGGTTGCCAAGTCGTTTGTGAAGTCGCCCCAAAGTCGAAGACATATAAAAGGGACTTCAATTAACCGTTTGAGGAGACGAACTTTTACAACGAGCGAGAAAGAGCAAGATCGAGCGAGTTCATTCTTTAAGAGAGTTTTTCTGTTTAGTCTAGCTTTTAGAAAGGTCGAGAGATCCTTTAGTTTGCTGATTTGGTTCGTAGGTTGTGCTAGACTTAGTTTTTGCCTATCCTTTTTGATAGTTTGTAATCCATCTTTGTAGTGGATTTTTGCCTCTTGAGGTACGCAGCAAGTTATTTGACTTTCTGCATAAAATCACTTCTCCTGTTCGTTTCGTTTTATCACTAAGTACTTGTCATTCCGCTGTGCATCTTAAAAGTGAGATTGAGTGTTAGCCTAACATTCCGTCCAACATCAGTTTAGTATTTAGTGTGTTTACATCCTTTCTGTACGGGACCCCGTCAACCAGCTTTGTCGAGTGCTTCTCTCGCAGCCAGAAAACGCATCACTGCGCTCTTTGACCGAAGCATATTGCCCGAAGGTGCGAAAAAGTACTGCAAATTTAGAAGGAAATATCAAATAACCATTATTTAGAGCAATAATGACAGAAGAAACCCCCATTTTTTATTTATTAGAAATGGAAATCAAAGTGCGACAAGCTCAATCGAAGATATTCATCTCTAGGCTACGAACAATCTCCATAACTCATCAATAACACGTAAACTAGTTCATTTATGTAGTTGGATCCATCTAAACACATGATGCAGACAATTCAGTTATCCTAGATATCACGATCTATAAATCAAAGACAAAATCAATCAAGGAACTAATAAATTCTTAATCACAACAAAAAATCACCAATACCTTGATGCATATGATTCACCAACTTCGATTTGTTGCTCCATACAACAAATCCATTCAACGAAGGATTTCTCAAAGTTAAACCTTTTCTACCAAAAAAGACCAAACAATAAGCAGATATGCCGCAAACTATCAACAAGACCCGAGTAAACATCCAGCAGCAACACCTATATTTCCAAGAAAGCAAGAAAAAGATGGAATGAAAAAGAGCAACAACGCCAAATCACCTAACTTAAAACCTAAAATCAGCAAAGCTGTTCTGAACAAAAAAGAAAAAATTAGAGAAAAAAGAAACCCTTAGTTGATCATATTGACCAGTTGTTTTTCCGAAAGATCTCCTTTTTACCTCCATCCTCCAATCAGAGGGAAGCCATTCTGGCCGCCGAGACATCTCCTCCTTGCTCAGGCGGCGCTCGGAGCCCTTCAACGGTGTTAAGGAAGGATTAGTTGCCTGCTGTTCTGAGTTCGCATTGGAGAGTTCAACCAATGGTTCTGTGGTTTATGGATCTGAAGCCATTTATTTGATTAGGGTTCCTTTTTTTAGTGGTTCTACTGTTGCGAATGTGTGTGGGTATATATACAAACGCGTGAGGGTTTGTGTGTATATTAGGGCAGAAGAAAACTGTGGAAGCTTTTGTGGATAAGTTTTGACTTTATTACGAGAGACAGATATGATAGAGTTAACTGGGTCCCGCGAGTGGGTCCCACGTTGTTCCAAGACGAGAAAAGAAGGTTTTAATGTCGGCCTGAAAAGGTTCTTTACTAAAGTATATAGTATTGAGGAAATCTTGTTAAAAGTGGAAAAGCAATTAATCATAATTATTATACTATAGTATTGAGGAAATCAGTTTAGTATTTAGTGTGTTAACATCCATTCTGTACGGGACCCCCGTCAAAGTGGTATCAGAGCCTACGCTTGACGCTACTAAGCGCTAAAGATCTTCAAAAATGGATATTATGAGTTCAAATAACGTCGGCAAAATCCCTGTGTTAGACGGCAAAAATTATGCTTATTGGAAGGTTAGAGTTCGTCAGTGTATCAAGTCCATCGATGTGCGAGCGTGGGAAGCAGTGCTCAACGGATATACTCCACCTGAGACAGCCCCAGATGCTGATGGAGAAGTCGTAGACAAGCCAGTCGAAGAGTGGACAGTGCCTGAACGAACCGCGGCAGAACACAACGACAAGGCACTCAATGCCATCTTCTCAACAGTGGACATGTTCATGTTCAAACTTATCCAGAGTTGTACAACGGCTAAGAATGCTTGGGACTTGCTCCAGAGGTACTGCGAAGGCGACACAAGTGTCAGAGAAACCAAACTGCGGCTCCTTCTAAACCAGTTTGAGAATATTCGGATGAAGGAAGATGAAGACATCACTACGTACTTTAGGAAACTCTTGACAATTTCTAGCGAGTGCGCCAGCCTTGGAGAGCCGGTCGCCAATAAGGTATTAAATTCCAAAGCTATTCGTACACTAATTGAAAAATTTAATGTGAAGGTATCAGCGATCGAGGAAGCCCACAACTTGGGCACTATGGAGTTCAATACGTTGATGAATGTTCTCAATAACTTCGAGACCAACCTCGAGGTGCAGAAAAGGGCTTCACGTGGAAAAAGTCTTGCCCTGGTTAGTCAGCCAACTGTGGAACCAATTATTGTGGACCCCAACAATGAGGAGGATATGGCCATGCTCGTGAAGAAATTTGCTAAGTTCTTCAAGAAGAAGAATGTTGTGCAAAATGTTGGCACAACATTCAGAAAAGGCCAGAATGTCAAATCTGAACCCTCTTCTGCTCCTCCTTTCCTTAAGCGAAAGCGAGAAGGGAAACCAGATGGAAAGCAGAAGAACATCGACTATGCTTCAGTCAGATGCTATGAATGTCAAGGATGGGGACACTATGCCAATGAATGTGCGAAACACTTCCAAAACGTGGAAAATCGCCTTGGGTGGAACTATCTGACGATGAAGATGAAGATTCTGATCAAATGGCGATCCAGCAATCATCAGTGACAATCCAGTCATTCTCAGACGACGAAGACGAAGAAGATCGTCAAATTGGCTTTACTGCGGTAACAAATGTTGAGCCAACATCTGACTCAACATCTGGAAAACATATAATTTTTTATTATAATGATTCAAACTGTCTTGATGGTGTTTTTAGTTCTGACGATGAAGATGTATATGGGAACATTGAAGTCAAGATGAACGAAGCCTTCAAGCTACTAACCTCTCGATATGATATTGAGAAAGTGAAAAATGATCAACTCATGGCCGATGTGAAAGTATTGACCGAGGAAAATGAGAAGAACGAAAAGCTGATTGAAAACCTGGTGGACAGGATGAACAAGATGGAAGCTGCACTGACACGAAAGGACAACGAGATCGACAAGCTACAGAAGCGACTCGACAAAGCCGATGAGACCTTCATGAGGTTGAATAAGGGTAAATCTTCCCTTGATGAGGTATTGTCTCTAGGTGTTTCTGATAAACATGGTCTAGGTTATAATTCTCAGCCTGCAAATGATGTTCTAAAACCCGTGACCCATGATTTACCTAAGATGGTTTTTGTTAAAGCTCAAGCCGCGAGTGATGAGAGTAATTCTGAAAATCCTAGGAATAGTTCCAAGCATGCACACAATAAGAGTAAAGATAGCTCGTATATTTGTCATCATTGTAAGCAATCTGGTCATATAAAGCAGTTTTGCTGGAAGTTGAAGAGAGAGATTTCTGCAATGAAATCAATGTCAACCGACATGTTGTCCAACATCCCGGTCAACACTGAGAAATCGGTGGAGAAAGGAATGTCTGGAGAAACTGCGGCTGGCTCATCTTCGAGTTCTAGTAGACAGAATGCCGTAGGATCGTCTAAGAAAGTTTGGGTCGAGAAATCTGGTTCTAAATGCCTTGTTGTGTATACCTCGTTGCGAGCTAACGTGACAGGTTCATGGTACTTCGATAGCGGGTGTTCCCGACACATGACGGGTACCAAAGAGTATCTCAGTGATTACAAGCCCTTAAACAGCGGATCTGTTACGTTCGGAGTTGGTGCAAAAGGACGGATACTCGGCCGAGGCAGATTGAACGTGCCCGACTTTCCCAAGCTAATCAATGTGCTTCATGTTGACGGGCTCGTAGCGAATCTGATAAGTATAAGCCAACTCTGTGACGACGACCTTGATGTAAGATTCAATAAGGAGTGTTGTGATGTTTTTAACAACAATTCTGTGCGAGTGATGGCAGGTAAAAGATCGAGCGACAACTGCTACCTAGTCGGTGAAAAATCCAATGTGAAGGACGTGTGTCAACTTTCTAAGGCCGAAGATGATGTAACCCTATGCCACTTCAAGCTAGGCCACGTCAACTACAGAACCTCGGAGCAGCTTATCAAGCATGATGCAATCAGATGCATTCCAAAGCTTAAGGAGTTTGGTAAGATTGTTTGTGAGTCGTGCTTAAAGGGTAAGCAAGTACATGTTAGTCATAATGTTGAGCAACATGCTGCCCAACATTTTAAAACTGCTCACTGTTTTCAGTTGATTCACATGGATTTGATGGGTCCGATGGAAGTAGATAGTATAGGTGATAGGAAATACGCATATGTGCTTGTGGATGATTTTTCTAGATATGCATGGATACTTTTTCTTAGGAAAAAATCATAATCTTTCGATTTCTTTAAGAATTTTGTGCGATGATTAGGAACAATTTCAGTGCATCTATCTTTCGTATTAGGTCTGATCATGGTAGGGAGTTTGAAAATCAGTACTTTGATGAATTCTGTGACAAGAAAGGTATTGTGCATGAGTATTCTTCCCCTAAGACGCCCCAACAAAATGGGGTGGCCGAAAGGAAGAATAAAACGTTACAAGAGATGGCTCGTGTTATGTTACTTTCTAAGAATGTGTCTAAGCGTTTTTGGGCTGAAGCTTTACATACTGCATGTCACATATCGAATCGTGTTTTCTGTAGGCATGGTACTAAAAGACATCATATGAACTGTTGAATGGAAAGAAGCCTACGGTTAAATATTTTCATGTCTTTGGATGTTTTTGTTACATGCTAAATGATCGTGAGTATTTGACCAAGTTCGATTCAAAAAGTGATAAATGCATTTTCTTAGGATACTCGTCTAATAGTCGTGCTTATCGTGTATATAACTTGCGCAAGAAGTCAGTTCTGGAGTCAGTGAACATTGTGTTTGATGATGCTACTGATCTTTGCAAAGTGTCTCCTCAAGTTGATATTTCAGATGTTATACAAGCGGTCAATGAAACAGAGGAGACAGAGGATGCCAATGTTGAGCCAACATCTGACTCAACATCCGCGCCCGAACAGAACAATGATGCAGGACCCAGCGAAGTACGACGAGATCCCCCTGCTAAAATTCAAAAAGATCACCCCACTGAACTCATCATTGGAGACGTGAATGCAGGAAGGAAAACCAGAGACAAGCCGCGCAAAGACTACAAGTCTATGGTAAGAAACGTATGCATGAACTCGCTATACGCTGAGGTACGCTTTAACTACTTTGTTTCTGAGATACAACCCAAGAATGTCCTTGAAGCTCTCAAGGATAATTGTTGGATAAATGCGATGCAAGAGGAACTCTTGCAGTTCGAGAAAAACCAAGTGTGGTCATTAGTTCCACGGCCGAAAGACACTAATGTCATAGGCACTAAGTGGATATTTAAGAATAAATCTGATGAGCTTGGTAGGGTTGTTAGAAACAAGGCTTGTCTAGTAGCTCAGGGTTACATGCAAGTAGAAGGGATAGACTTTGATGAGACGTTTGCTCACGCTAGGTTAGAATCGATTAGACTTTTGTTATCTATTGCATGTTGGCTTAACATTATTTTGCACCAAATGGATGTTAAGGGTGCTTTTTCGAATGGGTATATTGATAAGAAAATCTATGTAGAACAACCGAAAGGGTTCGTAGATCCCCATCATCCTAACCATGTTTTTAAGCTGCAGAAAGCGTTGTATGGGTTGAGGCAAGCGCCTCGAGCTTGGTATGCGAGGTTAGCAACATTTGAGTTCGGTTTCACTCGAGGGGAGTCGGACCGTACTCTTTTGTTAAAAGGGTCGGTTCCGATATTTTGATTGCTCAAGTATATGTTGATGACATTGTTTTTGGCTCGAGCTCGCAATCTTTATTAGATCAGTTTGTGCAGGCGATGAACACTACCTTCGAGATGAGTATGATAGGCGAGTTAACCTATTTTCCATGTTTGCAGATTAAGCAAAGTAGCGATGGGATCTTTATGTCCCAATAGAAGTACGCAAAGAACACTGTCAAGAAGTTTGGGCTGGACACGGCAAAGGTAATGAAAACACCCATGGGTTCTAGCAAAAGGTAAGTAAGGACGATGTTGGGCTGAATGTTGACCCAACATTGTACCGATCTATGATATGCAGTTTATTGTACTTATCTGCGAGTAGACCTGACATAATGTATAGTGTTTGCGTATGTGCTAGATATCAGTCTGAACCTAAAGTTACTCACCTTAATGCTGTTAAGCGAATTCTTCGTTATGTGATGATCGTGTAGCCTAGGATTATGGTTCTCCAAAGATACTAACTTGAGTCTTGTAGGCTATAGCGATGCTGATTGGGCAGGTGACGAGGATGATCGCAAGAGTACAAGTGGCGGCTGTTTCTTCCTAGGTAACAATCTAGTCGCATGGTATAGTAAGAAACAGAACTGTGTGTCTTTATCTACTGCTGAGTCTGAATATGTTGCGGCGGGTAGTTGTTGTACACAACTATTATGGATAAATAGCATGTTATGTGACTATGGGTTAGAGTGCGTATCCGTTCTTATGTATTGTGATAACCTTAGTGGCATTAACATCTCTAGGAATCCCATCCAACATTCTCGTACAAAGCACATAGATATTAGGCATCATTTTTTTGAGAGATATGGTTGAAAGAGAGTTAGTCCGTATTCAACATATAGACACTAAGAATCAGTTAGCAGACATTTTTACGAAAGCATTGGATTCTGAAAGGTTCTCGGACCTGAAGAAATCCATAGGGTTGCACATGTTAGTCTAAATGTTGGTCCAACATCTGGATCAACATAGCATATGTCGAATTTGATAGTTGCAGCTTTAATGTTTGGTTTGATATTCTGTTCTATTTTCCTGTGAAATGACTTGATGCTTCTTGACTGGTCCCTGAATGAACCCAATCCCTTTTTTAAAGGCTCTTGGTAATACGTCCCTAGGTACACGGCATTCGCTGTGACAATGTACTCTTTGCGACTAAAGACCAATCCTTATTGCGTATAAGCATGCTCATAAACTCTCGGCTAGATATAGGTATTTGGTAATAAGATTCCTTAGGTACACGGCATTCGCGGTGACGATGTATACTATGCGACAAAAAGCCGAACCTTGAGGCTGAGGGTATAAGGGCAGTGCATAAATTCGGTTGGATATGTGAGGTGAAAGGGTAGAAATAAAGGGAACTGGTTTTGAGAAGGATTAAGCAGATAAGTCTAGGATTAGGAATTAGAATGTTGAGTCAAATGTTAGGGCAACATGTGTGATTGTCAGTTGGATATTGCTACATTTTGTGCTTTCGTCTTTATTTGTGTCTGTTTTAAGTACTGCATTTGTTAGTCATTTGTGTCTATTTTAGAAATCTCTCAGAATTGCATTAGAAAACTCGAAGAACAGCTTGTTACATTTGTCTCAAGTGGTCATCAACGTCGCTCAAACGGTTAGTATTTCTTGATTCTACTTTGACTTTGGACTTAGATGTCTTTTTGCTAGAATCGTGGTCTGAACTGCTCTTATTTATTCACATGACTTAGTATTCAGTTTGCTCCTATGTGTTCGCATGATTAATGAGTCCATTTACTAATTTTAGCTCCATGGTTTGATTAAGTGACTTTTGACTTTATTGGGTTGATTAATTAAGGTGCTCAACGGTTATTTTTAAGTCCCATTTATCACACTATCTATCATTGTTGAGTGGATAGTTTATTTTGTAACCTGTTGGAACTGTTATGATTAAGCTGATTGTTTTAAGTTTCACTATTCATGCAACCCTAATCTTCAAAATTTGAGTCTCTCTCTAGAAATTTTCTGTGCTCCTCTGTGCTTATTCACGATTTTTACACCCTTGTTTTCGTCCGAGTTTCTTTGAATCTTTTTCTGAAATGGCAAACTCACCAAATCGTGAAGAAGCGCAGGATGTTAGCCCAACATTGAGCGACACTGTGCTCGATGTCGCCCCTATCCAGATGATTCCGCCGCCGATCTTCGATTTCGCCGATATACTTCTCAGCGCCCTTGTTTCACAAATACGGCCAGTCCAGGCGAGTGTGGTAGGAGACACAATAAATGTACCAGCTCCACCTTCAAACCCTCCTCCGCCGCCTCAAAGCTCACCGGCACCTTTTCCCGGCTCATCAAGCCCAATTACGGCACCCAAAGCGACTGACAACCCGCCGAAGCAGCCGGCGAAGAAGAAGAACACCTCATCGAAGCCTCGACCTCCCACTGTTGCCCCAATTGCTGCCCCTAAGACGCGCCAAAGCAACCGTCTCAAACAAGCTCGTGTTTCTAAGGGGCCAAAATCAACTCCAGATAAGCCCATTACCCTCTCGAGCTCATCGTCTGAGACGGAATCGTCTGAGGATGCGCCTGCTCCCAATGCCACTAAAGTGCAAGTTCAGGGGGAGACAAGTGCAAGTCCCTCACAGGCTCACAACCCAACTGCTGAAGCAGCCCCGGTCCAGCCAACGCCGAAATCAAGTGAGTCGACTGCGATGTCATCGACTCAACCTCCTATGATCAGCTGGATACGGAGGCAGTGAGTCCAGGGGGAGGTCAGCCTTCTAATGGTTCCGAATCTTCAGCCTCTGAGAGCGAAGAAGACGATGAATTTGGTGCTGCAGAAACCCTAGCCGCGTGGAGAAACAAACTGAAGAAGAAAGCCGGAAAGAGGCCAATGGGTTCTGAGGACAGACCATCCAAAAAGGCACGACCATCGGAGTCCTCACAGCAAGCTGCTAGCAGCCACACTCAGTCGCAAGTCCCCAGTGCCAGTGACGATGTCGAGGAGGATGTTGGCCTAACATCTGAATCAGACTGGGAAACACCTTTGCCAAGGGGGAAGTTCTACACTGAAATCAATGAAGAGCTGTGGCCATCTTTTAGCCAAAGGGTACTTCGCGTGGAAAGGACAGCAGATGTGTGAAGTTTCCGCTGATACGGCATCATGCAATTCTTGGAGTCGAGGCGTTTCGACAGAACCGTGACGATATTTGGGACCTACTGTGACTCAATGGTCCGTGAGGTATATGCTAACCTTTCCCCTAGTATTAATGATCCTAGTTCTAGGAAGTATGGGCAGATCTGGGAGGTTACATGATGGGGCGATTAATGAATACTTGGGCACCCCTAATGTCGATGTGGATGAGAACTTTGATAATGACGAGGTAGTGTCATTTTTGACTGGGGGTAGAGTTAGGGAATGGGATGGGAATTTTTCCTGCAGTTTCTTAACCTCGCTTTACTCCGTGCTCTTTAAAATCGCCATCTAAATTTGGGCGAGTTAGTGCTGGACCAGATGGCAAAGGAGGCCGATAAGGCATCACCCGGGATTCTTTCATTTCCATCCCTTATCTATGGGATGTTGCTTCGCGGAGGATTTGAGCCTACACGCAGAGATGTTGTGGTAGCTGTCAAGGTATCGTATTCTGTCTCCTATATGCACCTGGCAGGTCCACAAGGTAGTAGATCTGCCATGGCGAGAAGATGCTGCGGATGCTGAGCCACATGTTCAACAACATGTTGCCTCAACATCTACTGCCCAGACAAGCTTGGATCGACAGATTCAGTGTCTCCAAGACACCATTACCTTCCTGACGTCCCAGCTTACCATTCTAAAGGATTTGCGTTCTTCCCAAAAAAGGGAAGATGCAGAGGTAAATGTGGCAGCAGAAGCCGAGGATCAAGCTGAGCCAAGTAGCAGGCAAGGAGGGGCAGTTGACTCAGGGGGAGTTCGTGAACAAGGTCAAGTCCAGGCTGAAGATCGAGAAGGAGAAGGAGTTGAAGCTAGAGCTGAAGATCCGGAGCAGTCGATCGATAGTCTAAACATTTAGACTTCGATTGTCTTTGTGCATGCGCTTTTTTGCCTTTATGTGCATGCCTATCTTTTTATTCTGTGCTGTTGTTTTTTTTGGCCCATGTCTTTTATTTTGTAGATTTTTCAGGACCTCTTATGGCTTGTACTAATTAGTAGTACTTTGAATAGTTGTTAATACTATTCTGTTTTTCGTCTAACTCTAACCATTTTTTTGTGGTTGAGTTGATGTTGCCTTCAGCGGGAGTATTGCTAAGGATGACTTCTGCATTGGTTTTGGGAAGAAAGGGGGAGATTGTTAATGTTGAGCATTCAGCATTGGCAATGTTGGGGTAAATTCTAGCCAACATTTGTTGGCCGAGAATGTTCCCTATCTCTTTTTTATCTTTCCTGCCCAAAACCTAATTTATTAATGACGTGGCATTTTTCTAGTATTGTGCAGGACATATTAAAGGAAGGGAATGGATCAAACCGCGTGGAAGAAGTGTGGATGAGCTAGAGCAAAAATAGGGGTGGAGTATGCTAAAAATAGGGAGCTTGGTGAGCAAGTGAAGACCGAGTGCTTGGAGCTGACCAAGTGGAGTCCCAACCGTCACTAATGGACCAAAATCACTTAGTGGACGTAATGGACGTTGTGGGCGGTTGCCAAGTCGTTTGTGAAGTCGCCCCAAAGTCGAAGACATATAAAAGGGACTTCAATTAACCGTTTGAGGAGACGAACTTTTACAACGAGCGAGAAAGAGCAAGATCGAGCGAGTTCATTCTTTAAGAGAGTTTTTCTGTTTAGTCTAGCTTTTAGAAAGGTCGAGAGATCCTTTAGTTTGCTGATTTGGTTCGTAGGTTGTGCTAGACTTAGTTTTTGCCTATCCTTTTTGATAGTTTGTAATCCATCTTTGTAGTGGATTTTTGCCTCTTGAGGTACGCAGCAAGTTATTTGACTTTCTGCATAAAATCACTTCTCCTGTTCGTTTCGTTTTATCACTAAGTACTTGTCATTCCGCTGTGCATCTTAAAAGTGAGATTGAGTGTTAGCCTAACATTCCGTCCAACATCAGTTTAGTATTTAGTGTGTTTATATCCTTTCTGTACGGGACCCCGTCAACCAGCTTTGTCGAGTGCTTCTCTCGCAGCCAGAAAACGCATCACTGCGCTCTTTGACCGAAGCATATTGCCCGAAGGTGCGAAAAAGTACTGCAAATTTAGAAGGAAATATCAAATAACCATTATTTAGAGCAATAATGACAGAAGAAACCCCCATTTTTTATTTATTAGAAATGGAAATCAAAGTGCGACAAGCTCAATCGAAGATATTCATCTCTAGGCTACGAACAATCTCCATAACTCATCAATAACACGTAAACTAGTTCATTTATGTAGTTGGATCCATCTAAACACATGATGCAGACAATTCAGTTATCCTAGATATCACGAGCTATAAATCAAAGACAAAATCAATCAAGGAACTAATAAATTCTTAATCACAACAAAAAATCACCAATACCTTGATGCATATGATTCACCAACTTCGATTTGTTGCTCCATACAACAAATCCATTCAACGAAGGATTTCTCAAAGTTAAACCTTTTCTACCAAAAAAGACCAAACAATAAGCAGATATGCCGCAAACTATCAACAAGACTCGAGTAAACATCCAGCAGCAACACCTATATTACCAAGAAAGCAAGAAAAAGATGGAATGAAAAAGAGCAACAACGCCAAATCACCTAACTTAAAACCTAAAATCAGCAAAGCTGTTCTGAACAAAAAAGAAAAAATTAGAGAAAAAAGAAACCCTTAGTTGATCATATTGACCAGTTGTTTTTCCGAAAGATCTCCTTTTTACCTCCATCCTCCAATCAGAGGGAAGCCATTCTGGCCGCCGAGACATCTCCTCCTTGCTCAGGCGGCGCTCGGAGCCCTTCAACGGTGTTAAGGAATGATTAGTTGCCTGCTGTTCTGAGTTCGCATTGGAGAGTTCAACCAATGGTTCTGTGGTTTATGGATCTGAAGCCATTTATTTGATTAGGGTTCCTTTTTTCAGTGGTTCTACTGTTGCGAATGTGTGTGGGTATATATACAAACGCGTGAGGGTTTGTGTGTATATTAGGGCAGAAGAAAACTGTGGAAGCTTTTGTGGATAAGTTTTGACTTTATTACGAGAGACAGATATGATAGAGTTAACTGGGTCCCGCGAGTGGGTCCCACGTTGTTCCAAGACGAGAAAAGAAGGTTTTAATGTCGGCCTGAAAAGGTTCTTCACTAAAGTATATAGTATTGAGGAAATCTTGTTAAAAGTGGAAAAGCAATTAATCATAATTATTATACTATATTAAAGTTGTTGGGATGGTTGGTGAATGGTAAATAATATTTCAAGCTGGAGATTCGACGGGACCCATGTTAGCCCTGTAATTTAAAATATTTTGGTTCATAATCTTTAAAAAAAATTAAAAACTCTTGACTTATAGTAGATGGAATTGCATTACTATTATTAGGACAACAGACAAGAAAATTACAATTAGAATGTACATGATATTTGCTTCAAATATAAGAAAAGATCTTTAAAGACCAGAATATTTGAAAATGATATTGAGTTGCCTCGTAGAAATGAGTAATATTTAAGTACGAACAAAGGAGTATAATAGCCTCGCGTTAGGGCTAATGCTTCTTCAACGTTGGTGGAAAAAACCAAGGGTTGTTTAGGGCTTCTACAATTCCGATTGGTTGGTGATTGGGTTCTATGCCCACTGCTTTCCCTAAATCTCAGTTTGTTTTCCTCTTCTTGAGTATAAGTTTTTTCCCACGCAGAATTATCAATGATGACAACAAAAATTGCCTATAAAAAATCTCATCTTTAATTATGAGTTTGGAAGCAAAATATGTTGTGGTGCGAAGCTTCGATGAAGCTATGATGCATGGCGAATGACATGATAAACACATCCAACTACGGCGCATTAATTTGGCCAATCGCTTATTTCTCCAAGCCGTGTGCGCCATTTTGCGCCACAGACTATACTGATATTGCAAGTAAAACTGAATTTGCGTAACATCTTCATGGTAGATAAAATAAAAACCTTGAATCTGAAATTATTAAAACTCTCTATCTATCTTCTCTTCTTGTACCAACTCATATCTTTCCTTGGTCATGTAGTTCAAAAACACACAAGAATCACACATAGCATCAACATCTGTCGTCCATGCGATAAAAATATGTAAAACACAAGAAGCAAAAGTCCGTATATCCCAAATTGCATATATTTTCCACAAGAAAACATATATATATATATATATGTGTGTGTGTGTGTGTGTGTGTGTGTGTGTGTGTGTGTGTGTGCGTGTGCTCTAAGATTGTTCATCAATGTCGGCTCCTTCGCACCCACGGCACTTGTACCCTTCTCATCCGAAGGAGACTCAGTCTTTGGCTTTTTGTTATTACTCTCGTCTTCCGCTTCTTCGGACTCTTCCTTCTCAACGGACTGCACCATCGAAAAGAGTTAAAATTTTCTTATAATATATAACTTTGTTTATTCAAATTGATTCGAAAATGAATTCCTAGATTTCATAACACAATAACATGATCGAATATCTTTCACATACCCCCGGAGAAGGATGACTAGCTTTGTCGAATGATGCTCATGCAGCGAGAAAACGCATCATTGTGCTCTTTGACCGAAGCATCTTGCCCGAAGGCGCGAAGAATACAATTTTTTTAAAAAGTATGTATTTAGGAGCTTAGATTCGCTCACAAATATGAGTATGCGTGATGCACAAGTCTATACATAAATCGAACATCCATTATTTAGAGTAAGGACAGAAGAAAACCCCAGTTTGCATTGTATAAGAAATGGATATCCAAGTGCGACAAACTTAATCGAAAACTGATATCACTAGCTACAAACAATCACGACACGTTATTAAGACGCATCAAACTAGTTCATTTATGTAGTTGGATCCATCTACACACGTGATATAGACAACTCATTTAACCTAGATTTCACGAGCTATAGATCGAAGACAAAATCAATCAAGGAACTAACTCTTAAGCACGTAACCATTGGCTCAATGCAAATTAGATTCACCAACTTCGATTTGTTGCTACATACAGCAAATCCATTCAACAAAAGATTTCTCAAAGTTAGACCTTTTCTACCAAAAAGAAACAAACAAGCAGATCTGCCACAAACTACCAGCTAGATTCAAGTATAACATCGTCCAACAGCAAAACCTACATTTCCAAGAAATCAAAGAAATATGGTACGAAAAAGAGCAACAACGCGCAAATCACCCACCAGAAAACCCTAAAATCAGCAAAGCCGCTCTTAGTAACACAAAAAAAAACAAAAGAGAGAAAAAAGAATCCTTACCTGATCATATTGACCAGCAGTTTTTCCCGAAGATCTCCCTTTTACCTCCATCCTCCAATCTGAGCGAAGCCATTCTGGCCAAAGAGACATCTCCTCCTTACTCGGGCGGCGCTCTGAGACCTTCAATGGTGTCATGGGCTTTGGATCGATTAGCGTCTCCAATTTGTTGTTGGAAGGAGCGACCAAATGTTCTTCTACGGTTTCTCTTTGTTCGTTGGAATCGGAGGCCATTTATTTGCTGAGGGTTTTCTTTTATGTTTTCTTTCGAAAGTGTGTTGGGAAGTAGAGTGGGGAGTGAGCGAGGGTTTGTGTGTGTCTTATAAAGGGCACAAGACAAACTGTTTAAGCTTCTTGTTAGATGCTCTGACTTTTTTTCCAAACGATAGCTTGTATTGATAAACAAAAGTACATGGACTAAATAGCCCAAAGGATCTCTCCGATGACATCATTATCCGGTAGAGAACAAAGGCTCATATAGGAGCACAAACACACCCAACAAAAGTGAAAAAAGCCGACAGAAAACGAAAACCCCAAACTTGGATCAAAGTGCTATAGAACCTACCACAAAAAACGCTATTAATCGAATCCACAATACTCAGCAATTTCTTTGTCCAACGATCGAGGCTCTCGTCTTCATCGGAAGAGGCTCCCAACAAGGGGAGAAATGGCTCCACAAAGGGAGAAAAGAGCTCCCGACCCAATGGCCGGGAGAAACGAACTCCACGTGGGAGATGCTCTGACTGGCTTTGACTTTATTAGAGGATAGACTCAAGTGGGTCCCACCTTGTTTGAGGAAAGAAATGAGACGGTTTCAGTTTAATGTCGGACCTAAAAAGGTTATGTATGAAAGTATTCACTATCTGGAAATTATGGAAAGTGGAAAAACAAATAATTATCTATTGTCCGAAAGGATCGACTATTGAGAAAATATTATTGAAAGTGGAAAAACAACTAATTACATCTAAAGAGTTGGATGATTGGTGAATGGTAAATTTCTCAAGCTGAAGAGTTGACGGGACCCACATTTTGCCTTGTAGATTACGAGTCCAAGATATAACAAAAAATTACTTTGATACATAAATGATTTTTACAATTTCCAACCATATTAGCTAATGGTATTGAATCATTATTATTGAAAAATCAGACAAGAATTATTGGAAAGTAGAATGAAATGATATTTCTTAAATGTAAGGAAGGACAGTTAAAGAACACATGAGAATGAAGAACGACCATATCTAAATTCGCAAAAAAGATTTCATAGTAGATATAAGAAAACCTTGAATTTGAAATTATTAACTCTCTCTCTCTCTCTCTCTCTCTCTCTCTCTCTCTCTCTCTCTCTCTCTCTCTCTCTCTCTCTCTCTCTCTCTCTCTCTCTCTCTCTCTCCTGCCATCTCAATTTTCCTGTCATAGAATTTCACACACACCAAGAGTCGCATATAGCATCCAACATATAGAATATTTGCAGTTAGAAACACAAGAAGCAAAAATCCCCATCTCATAATTACAACAATAAGAAGAAAAGGTCTCCAAACTGCATAAATTCTAATATATATATATATATATGTATATATGTAGACTTCATCATTGTCAGTCTCCTTCGTGCCTACAGTGCTTGTACCCTTATCATCCGAAGGAGATATAGTCTTTTGCTTTTTCTTTTCTTCGTTTACAGCTTCCTCATTGTCTTCCTTTTCAACGGACTGCAGAGCATAACATATAATTTTTTTATTCAAATTGATATTTTGTTTCCTACATTTCATAACAATAATAACATGATAGAAAAGCTTTCACCCGTACCACTGAAGAAGCATGACCAGCTTTGTCGAGTGCTTCTCTCCAGCGACGGAACCAGACTTCCAGATCTGGGGGGGCAAATTTAAATATGCCGAAATTGGGGGGTCAAAGTGAAACTAAAAGACTTCAGAAAATCAAAGAAAAAAGGCAATTGGGTAGTCGAACCCATGGAACACGACTTTAATGAGTTTATCTGCTTCACCTTTTCCACTAGACCAAGCAATAGTTTATGACTTTAACTATATAAACTAAATCTTATACATATTTTGGCTGGGGGGTCAATGGCCCCCCCTAGCCCTAACGTAGCTCCGTCACTGCTTCTCTCGCAGCCAGAAAACGCATCACTGCACTCTTTGACCGAAGCATTTTGCCCGAAGGCGCGAAAAAGTACTGCAAATTTAGAAGGAAATATCAAATAACCATTATTTAGAGAATAATGACAGAAGAAAAACCCATTTTGTATTTATTAGAAATGGAAATCAAAGTGCGACAAGCTCAATCGAAAACATTCATCTCTAGGCTACGAACAATCTCGATAACTCATCAATAACACGTAAACTAGTTCATTTATGTAGTTGGATCCATCTACACACATGATGTAGACAATTCAGTTATCCTAGATTTCACGGGCTATAAATCAAAGAAAAAATCAATCAAGGAACTAATAAACTCTTAATCACAACAAAAAAAAAACACCAATACCTCGATGCATATGATTCACCAACTTCGATTTGTTGCTCCATACAACAAATCCATTCAACAAAGGATTGCTCAAAATTAAACCTTTTCTACCAAAAAAAACCAAACAATAAGCAGATCTGCCACAAACTATCAACAACACTAGACTAAACATCCGACAGCAAGACCTACATTTCCAAGAAAGCAAGAAAGATGGAATGAAAAGAGCAACAAAAGCCAAATCACCTAACAGAAAACCCCAAAATCAGCAAAGCTCTTCTCAATAGCACAAAAAAAAAAAGAAAAAAAAAAACCTTACTTGATCATATTGACCAGCTGTTTTTCCGAAAGATCTCCCTTTTACCTCCATCCTCCAATCAGAGAGAAGCCGCCGAGACATCTCCTCCTTGCTCAGGCGGCGCTCGGAGCCCTTCAACGGTGTTAAGGAAGGATTAGTTGCCTGCTGTTCTGAGTTCGCATTGGAGAGTTCAACTAATGGTTCTGTGGTTTTTGGATCTGAAGCCATTTCTTTGATTAGGGTTCCTGTTGTTTGAGTGGGCTCTACTAGTGCTAATGTGTGTGGGTATATATACAAACGCGTGAGGGTTTGTATGTGCATCAGGGCAGAAGAAAAACCGTGGAAGCTTCTTGTTGGATAAGCTCTGATTTGCTTTGACTTTATTACGAGATAGGATAGACTCAAGTGGGTCCTACTTTGTTCGAGAAAAAGAGATGAGAAGGTTTCAATTTAATGTCGCCCTAAAAAGTTTATGTATAAAAGTTTTAACTATTTACAAAATACTATTATCGAAAGTGGAAAAACTATCCATTATTATATATTGTCCGGAAGGATTGACTATTGACAAAATATTATCAAAAATGGGAAAAAAAATTAATTATATATTAAAAGAGTTGGGATGATTGGTGGATAGTAAATTTCAAGCTGAAGATTCTGAGACCCACATATAATTAAGTATGATTGATTATAAGAGTAGGGATGATTGATTGTTCCCTTCAAATATCTAAGTATTCGCTTGACTGCTGTCAAGTGAGATTCCCTAGGACTCGATTGATATCTAGAACATAGACCAGTAGCAAACATAATATCGGGTCTGCTTGCCGTAAGGTATAGCAAACTTCCGATCATACCTCTATACTTAGTGTAGGGATTTTTTCAGACCCAATTCCAGCCCAAACTCAGGTCCGTAAAAGCTTGTGGGGTTCCTCTCTAAAACCAATTGGCAATAGAGGGAGTGAACCCACAAGCTTATAAACCTATGATTTTTCCTTGTTCTAATCGGTGTGGGATAGCTGTTTGTACACCTAATACTTAGTTTGGTCAAAAGGCGTACCTTGTTCATCACTATCAATTTCAGCGGTCTGGTGCATAGAGTGGGAAGTACCTTGGAATCAGCCATTCCGAATTTTCAAGTAGTTCTTCGTGTACTTCGTTTGAGATATGAATGTTCCCGTATCCAATTGCTTGATTTGCTATCCAAGGAAGTACGTGAGTTCTCCCATTAGGCTCATCTCAAATTCCTGTTGCATAGACTTAGAAAAATTCTCGCAAAAAGTGATGTCAGTGCTACCAAATATGATATCATCAACGTATATCTGCATAAGTAATATGTGATTCCCTTCTTTATAAACAGAGTGTTATCTATTGTTCCTGTTGTAAAGCCCATATCTAGTAAAAACCTACTCAATCTTTCATACCATGCCCTCTGGGCCTGTTTTAAACCATATAAAGCTTTGTTTAATTTGAAGACATGATTTGAAAATTCTTCTTTTTCAAAAGCGGGAGGTTGCTCAACAAAGACTTCCTCATTCATAAAACCATTTAAATATGCGCTTTTCACGTCCATTTGAAAAAGCTTAAATCTTTTAAAAGATGCATATGCAAGTAAAATACGTATTGACTCAAGCCTAGCTACGGGTGCAAATATTTCTTGAAAATCTACACCTTCTTCTTGGGAATAACCTTTGGCAACTAACCTGGCCTTATTTTGTGTCACATCACCGTTTTCTCCAGTTTATTGCGAAACACCCACTTCGTGCCTATTATGGACTTGTTGTTCGGTCTTTCCACAAGAGTCCACACTTGGCTCTTTTCGAATTGTGCCAGCTCTTCTTCCATGGCAATCACCCACGATTCATCGTCAAGCGCTTCATTCACTTGTCTTAGGTTCCGTGGTTGATAACAGCACGTCATGTGATTCCTCAGCAATATCGTTTCGTGCAGTTGCTCTCGTTTTGATCCCTGAAGTGATATTCCCTATAACTTGTTCAGTGGGATGGATGGAAGCATGTTTGAATTTTCTGCACTGTTGTTCATCTGAATCATCAGGTTCCTCTGACTCAGTATCTAGTTCCAGTGGAATTGCGTTCACTTCTTTGTGAGTAACATGTATACCTGCAGGAGACACAACTATACCTTCCTCAGTAGCATCTGTGTTAGGAAACTCATCAAATGTAACATGCACAGATTCTTGAACAGTCTTCTTCCTATTATTAAACACTCTAAAAGCTTTGGAATGAAGGCTGTAACCTAGGAATATCCCTTCATCTACCTTGGAATCGAATTTTTCTCTCTTATCCCTATCATTCAAAATGAAACATTTGCAGCCAAATACATGGAAATATCCTATGTTAGGGGTTCTATCATTCCAAAGTTTATAGGGAGTTCTCTTAATAATCGGTCTTAGGAAAATCCTATTCGAGACATAATATGCCGTACTAACAGCTTCGGCCCAAAAATGTTTTGGAGTATTATATTCGCTCAGCATAGTCCTAGCCATTTCTTGTAACACTCTATTTTTCCTCTCGACCACTCCGTTCTGTTGAGGGGTAATAGGGACTGAAAAATTATTCATCACAAAAGATGCAAAGGATTTACTATCAAATTCTAGACCATTATCACTCCTAATCTTACGGACCTTCATATCTTTTTCATTTTCTAGCTTCTTAAGCAGTGGCGCATGATTATCTAAAGCCTCACTTTTGTGTGCAAGAAATAGGACACATGTGTACCTAGTATAGTCGTCTACACATCGTTTACCTTTCAATGACATAACCTGTACCGGACCAAAAAAGTCAAGATACAGCAGTTTCAGTGGTCTGGACGTAGAGATCACATTCTTAGGTTTAAAGGACGTCTTGGTCTGTTTCCCCATTTGGCACGCTTTACAGATTCTGTCCTTGGAGGTTTTCATATCCGGAATACCTCTCACTAATTCATTGCATGATATGTGAGACATCAGTTCCATGTTAGCGTGTCCCAGACGTCTATTCCATAACCATGTTATATCCTGCGTAACTCCTAGACACTTGACATTTCGGTTAGCAATAATATCAAGAGTGATGCAGTAAATGTTACCATGCCTAGATGCACTAAACACAATCTCATCATCCTTTTTAACAAAGCACTTATCTTTGGCGAAGGCTACGGTATGTCCATCATCACATAATTGGCTAATGCTTATTAAATTATGTTCTAAGTTCCTAACAAACCATACGTTATCCATAGTGATATTTAAATTGTTACCAACAGTACCAACTCCCATGATTTCGGCTTTTGCGTCATTAGCGTATGAAAGTATCCTCCATCAACCGCCTTTAACGATATAAAATTACCTATATCACCTGTCATGTGGCGGGAGCACCCGCTGTCGAGATACCACCTGTTTTTCTTGATGGAATTCCTCCTTTGTACCTGAAGAAAGAAGTTGTCTTCTGAGGTACCCAATTTCTCTTGGGTCCTAACATGTTAGCGAGGCAATAACTTCTGTTAACATACAAGATATCATTCTGCATAGACGGTGATCTCCTGTTACAATCAAATACAACAGTGGCATTTACAGTTTACTTTTTAGATCTCCAGACATACTTAGTTTTATCAATTCTCTTTAAAGGAAAGTTGTATGCCTAATGACCACTTCTACCACAATAAAAACATTTAAGCTTAGGCACAGAATGTTTAGCATGCTTTACTTCAGTGGAATAACCTATACCTGTACCAATATTCTTAGGAATGCTTAACACCATGTCTAGGTTCTGCTTACCCTTAAGGAGTCTATCAACTTTCTGTTTTTCTCTACCTAAGGAATTTCTAAGTTCTACGATATCTCTTGATAAGACACTGTTTTTCTTTTCCAAGTTCTCACAGTCACATGGAATTCCCTCTTTCACAGCAGTAACTAACTCTCCTTTCAAACGTGAGATCTCTAGGTCAGCCTCATGTTTTTCCTTAGCTAGGTGATCTCGCTGTTTTACCAACTCCTTATTCAAGGAATTTAGTGACTTAATCTTTCTCTCTGCTTTTTGAAGTAAACACAATTCTTCCTTACTTTCTTCTATATCAGACACAGATGAGTCACTTTCATAATCATTGTTATATAAACTGTTTAGGATATGAATTTTCTTAATGGAGGAGGAATGGGATACCTGATCCTCGTCAGCCATATAAGCGTGATCCTCGTCCTCATTTTGTTCCGGTTCGGAGTCATTTGATTCCGTCACCATAGCCTTCTCCTTCCTTGGTTTCTCATTGTTGGTTGCTGGGCATTCATGTGCATAATGGTCTGGTTTGTTGCATCGGAAACATTTCTGAACTTTCTTTCCAGATGTGGAGATTCCCTTGCTTTTGTTCTGGAATTTGATGAAGTTCCTTGTGAATTTCTTTTTCTGCTGGAATCTTTCAAATCTTTTTGTACGCATGGGTAGGTCGTTCATCAGGCCTTGTTCTTCGTCGTCAGAATCATATTCTTCTTGGTTGGATTTGAATGGGATGGACTTCTGATTTTTGTTCTGCGACTTCTCATTCATTGACTTTTGAATCATCTCGTAGGATATAAGGGATCCAATAAGTTCGGAGATGCTAAGTGCTTCCAGATCCTTTGCTTCATAGATGGCAGTAACCTTGGCATTCCATTCTCGTGGCAGTGATCTCCGTATCTTTCTCACTTGTTCACTGTCGGGAACTTTCTTGTTTAGAGAGAACATTTGGTTTATGATTCCCATGAATCTGGCGTACATCTGGCTTATATTCTCATCAGATTCCAGCGAGAACAGTTCATACTGATGAGTGAGCAGAGCCAGTCTTTCTTGCACGACTCGTTGGGTTCCTTCATGAGTGACTTGGAGCATATCCCATATAGCCTTTGCTGAAGAGCACGAACTGACCCGAATGTATTCTTCTCGTGTGAGTGCGCATGCGAGCATGTTCTTTGCCTTTGCATTTCGCGTGATTCTCTTTTTATCATCAGCATTGTATTCTTTGGCAGCCTTTGGGGTTCCATCTTCTTTCGTATCCGCGTATGGTCCGTTGATTATTGTCTCTCAAAGCTCGTAGTCGACAGCGATGAGAAATTCGATCATGCGATTCTTCCATACTGCGTAGTTCGTTCCATTGAAGAGAGGTGGCCTAGAGTGGGATTGACCCTCTGCAAAAATATCACTTGAAAAAGCCATTAGATCTTAACTCAAGCGTGTTAGGCCTTTCGTTGAGTAATCTGGCTCTGATACCAAATGAAGCGTAAAATATGCCTAAGAGGGGGGGCGAATTATGCTATAAAAAAAATTGGTTTCTTTGAAAAATACTTTTCTTTAAGAAGATATTTGCAGAGTATGTTATTTCCCAGAAATCAGTACGAGTATCGAAGTTATCTCCCTAACCCTGTTTCAAAATATCACGTTAGTTTCAGAAACTACGATATCACCTAGATATTAGCGCGCGTTTCGGGTTTGTCTCACAGAAAAGTAAATAGCAGAAAGTAAAGTGAGACAAGATTTTTATACAGGTTATATCGCAAACTGGGGTTTAATCATGTCCTTGGGGTGTGATCTCCCCAAGAGTTCCAATCAACCACTAGGTATGACCGGTTACACAATGATTGATCCGTACACAACTGAAGCACTATGGACTAGACCTCAGGCTGACGCACGCCAAGTTTCGATCCACGTCGTTTACCCAGGAAATCTATTCCCCGACTGGATGCAGCTTGCTACCGAAGGGCCACCGAATCCACAAAATTCGTCCCTCCACGTGCGTAAGACTCCACTCGTGCTCCTTTCTGCGCTCAACGTGTCCGCAAACACAACACGTCCGAAAAGAAGGTTTTTAGGATTTGAAGTTTCTAAGAATCTCTCAAAGGGTACAGATTCGCAAATGAAAGCTCAACCACAAACTACGAATGAATCGCAAATTTCGCCCAAGAATTCTAAGGGATTCGCTAGCTCGTGTGATCATTGTCTTGCCCTTCAATCGTGAAGTGTTTCTTCTATATAGTCCCAACAATCGCTTCTACACTTCACAAGGAAAGTTAAGCACGAAAATATGCAAGAGACAACTCAATTATCACGTGCATTAACTCAAAGAATCATGCCAAGAATAAACCACTTAAGCTCAACGGTCATGCATGAATTCTTACCATAAATACCATAGATTCCACTGTAATCTCATCTGTTAGTCAGCATATTCCATATATAATTCCACTCTGCATATTATCATAGTAAGCTCAATCAACTGATTTCTTTCCCAAAATATGATAGCCAATTCGCACAGAGAAAGATTTGATTTACTGAGTATAATGCAAAGCATACTTTCCATGTAAGGTGATCTCATCCGATTTCAACACATTCCATAAATAGACTCAATCAGCATAACATACAAGTCCAATCAATTAATCACTTTCCAAAACATAAATCCTAAGTCGCATAAGGAAAGATAGATCATGATTCACTGATTTAAGAGTCAAACAAGATAGTCACTCAAACGGATATATCATTGTATTCTTTCCTAAAATAGATCAATCACATGTAAGCACTTAATCAGACTATTCTTTCCATATATTCAACATAGTCATTCATATCCGGGTGATTACATCGATATTCCTTCCTAAAATAACTCAATCACGTTTTCAGCTCAATCAGAATATATTTTCCACATATATAGCATACAATGAGATTCCGTTCATACGAAAACGTTCATAACCAGGTGATCACATAAATATTCACAAGATCACACAAATTCGATTTTCTTAGCAGTTTAATCACATTTAAGTGCTTAATCGAACATTTTCACATACTTAAACATCATACAAATGCATATCAAAACTCTCATAGTCGTTTGGACCAAAAAGGTCCACAGCTTTATACAATCGATCGATCGATAAAACCCTAATCGCGCATTGTAAATCCTGAGAAAAAGGAAGGCATGCAAACCCTAAAGTCTACGAGAGACTTGCTCTATTAACGAATAGTTTAAAACTAGTAATTTTGCACGCTCATATGCGTGTGTTAATGTGTTATACAATATATTATACTAAAATAGAGGAGTAAAATTGGAATATACAATAAAAGATGTAGTGAGTGTTTTTCTTTTGATTTTAATAATATTACTTTCACTTACTGAAATTGACAGACCAAAATTTAGCAATTTGTCCCAAGTCTTGAAGGATAATTAAAGAGTATAGATATTCCATTTGTTCAAGCTAAAACATCGAATAATAAAATTGTTTAAATACTATTGACGACGTCATATTAAGTGGTTCTAAATGGTGAGTTATTTATTTAAAAATATTTATCTGGTTTCTAAATGTTGAGGTAAGATAGGTGGAGGCGATCTGTAGGTCTGTTCACGCGAAAGTCACAAGGAGTAATATTATTGTGGAGTTAAAAAAGGTGAGGTAATATAAAAGAAATATACGACCTAACAATTCATGACATTATTCAGCACAAAAGATATATAGAGCCTTAATATCATCTAGTATTTTTGGCACACCCGACATGTGTGGCCATATAAATATACAATGTTAACTTATATTATATTTTAATAGGTTAAATTATAACATTAAGTTTAGTTTTATATTATTTTTGGAGTATAAAACTGAATTTAGACAATATGATAGAATAAATTTAAACAAAAAGTAAGTTTAAAGGTGCCACACCAATCAACCTGAGGGAAGTTATGATGTGAGCGAGTCCAATCAGAAGCAAACTTAGTTGAAGATTCAAATACCGACCGGGCCCGTAACAAGATTTCGAGCAAAGAACTTCAAAGAAAAACTTAACACGCTCATATTAAAGGTTCTTGAAGAAGAGAAGATCATGTTCATAGCAACTCAGAATAAATAGGGTCAGAATATAATTTTCAAGAACTCGATCGGGGCAGAAATAACAATTTTGGAAAGTTCAGTGACTAAAGTGCAGTTACCAAAGAATTGAAGGACCAAGATGCATTATCTACTTAGTAAGATTTTCCTAGATTTTCGCTTAAATATCTATTAGTTTGTTATGATTCTAGTCTATATTTAGCCACAGCCTACTAGTATAAGTAGGTCTTGTTTCTCATTAGAGAAAACCAACTTTGATATACATAATTTCGAGTTTCTTTATCGAATATCTTCGAGTCTTTGTTACTCTTTCGTTCGACGTTCGAACATCGTCTATCTCTTGAAAAAGCAGTGCGTTGTGAGAATAGATCTGAGACTTATCCTACGCCTTTACACATCCGTTCGTGGCGTCTTCCAATCCATCAAGTGTTCCCTACGTTGCGATGACGATGTACGACTTTTGGATTCGGGGTCTCAGGTGAAATAGATCGGGGTTCCTTATCAAGTGGTATCAGAGCTAATCCACGTTTGGTTCGTTATCTAAGTTCGTTCGAAGAAATCAAGAAGGCGCAACATCAACCTTTTGCGTAACAACATCAGAGGTTTCTTCGTTCCTTATATTTTATTTTTCTTCTCTTAAAAAAAAATCTGCAAAAAAAAAGGTCTCTGCAAAAAAAAAAATCTGCGAAAACAAAAAAAAAAATCTGCCAAAAAAAGGACTGCCAAAACAAAGAAAAAAATACATATATTGCAGCAAAAAAAGGAGTAAATTGCAGCAAAAAAATAAAAACTGCGGAGATATATATATATATATATATATCGTATTATTCTTATTTGGATTTCTTAGGGGCTACAACACATCTTAGAAGTCGTTTCGACTGTCAAGGTCTATTTTCTTCAACATGTTGCCAAGCACGAGTGGACGAATTCGATCAAGAAGACAAGAAGAGATTTTAGGGTCTACTGAGTGAGCACAATTGTCGAGTGAAAAGAGAGAGAGAGAGAGAGAGAGAGAGAGAGAGAGACAAAAAAAGAGCAAAAAAAAAGAAAAAAAGACCAAAAAATTAGAAAAGAAAAAAAAAGAAAAAGAAAAAGAAAAGAAAAGAAAAACAAAAAAACAAAAAAAAAAGAAAGAAAAAAATCAGATACTATGTCAGACTGTTCCAAATCTGACAATAACGACATCGCCACTCCAAGTAATCGACTATTCGTGGAAGCAATCACCGCCCAAATGCAGCTAATGATGCAACAACAACTTGAGGCGATAAACGAGCGGATAGATCAAGTCGAGGCAGCCGCACAACATAATCGCAATGGATCTCGTAGAGCACACGACTACAGAGAAGAAACCGCTAACGATGAATTTGACGAAGAAGATCAACGACAAAGGTGGCAGCCCGAGCGTGATCGTGATGACAGTGGAGGCATAAAACAGAAGATTCCAACGTTCCAGAGCAAGAGTGATCCAGAGGCATATATCGAATGGGAGACCAAGACCCAATTCATCTTCAACTGCCACAACTATACGGAGTGCAGAAAGGTAACCTTAGTTGCGGCTGAATTTGCTGACTATGCGGTTGTTTGGTGGGACAATTGTCGACGACGAGGAGGCGAGCTGGTGAGCGTGCGGTCGAGACATGGGAGGAAATGAAGGCTATAACATAAAAGGTATGTGCCGCCTCACTACTATCGAGAGTTATACCAGAAACTCCAAAGGTTACGACAAGGCAGCCGCACGGTTGAAGAATACTACCGGGATATGGAGATCGTCATGATCTGTGCCAACATTGTTGAGGATCGTGAGTCATCGATGGCCCGATTTCTTTCGGGCTGAATTCAGATATTGCAGATTTAGTTGAGTTGCAACACTATGTGGAACTAGAAGAGCTGATACACTTAGCGGTAAAAATAGTGAGGCATCTCAAGACGAGGGGCAACTCAAGGAATTCACGACTTTCTGAACAGTCCACGTGGAAGAGGAGCAATGATGCGGGAGAGCGGAATCAATTCAGATCACGTGGAAAAACGTCCAAGCCAAGTTGTTCGACGAGCGCAACGACGCCAATTGCAACTGCAAGCACCCCGAAGAAGTTTGACGCTCCAATGACAAGAAACCGCGACATCAAGTGCTTTAGGTGTCAGGGCCTTGGGCATATCGCAAGCCAATGTCCGAACAAGAGAACTATAATGATGCTTGCTTCAGGGGAGGTAGTGACCGATGATGAAGAAAACGTCGAACTTGAAGAAACGGACGGCGATTTGGGGGAAGAAGTTGAATTACCCACTGAACTTGTGTTGGTATCTCGTCGTGCCTTGAACGTGCGAGTAGTTCAAGACGACCAGGAGCAGCGTGAGAACATCTTCCACACACGATGCTACGTTGGAGATAAGGTATGTAGTGTGATAATTGATGGAGGGAGTTGCACGAATGCAGCGAGCGTGGCATTGGTTAACAGATTGGCGCTTCCAACGACGAAACACCCACATCCATATCGACTCCAATGGTTTAACGACGGCGGGGATGTGCGAGTCTAGAAGCAGGTTCTAATTTCATTCCGCATTGGCAACTACGAGGATTCAGTGCTTTGTGATGTTGTTCCAATGGACGCTGGACATATGCTATTGGGACGACCGTGTCAGTTCGATCGAAGGGTAACACACGACGGTCACGCAAACAAGTACACCCTACGGCACAACAACCGCACCTAAACTCTCAGACCTCTTACACCAAGCCAAGTATATGAGATCAAATTAAATTGCAAAAGGAAAAGGAGAGAGTTGAGCAATTAAAGCGAGAAAAAGAAACGAGAGATGATCAAATGAGATAATCATAGCGTGAAAATAACGAGGGAAATGTCGAGGGAAGTGGAAAAAATAAGTTTAAGGACAAGCGTATTATATTGGCGAGGATGAGCGATGTGAGGAAAGCTAACTATTCTTCATAGTCGATGATTTTACTCGCCTATAAAGAGGCTGTTTTATTAGCTAACCAGTCAGGCAAGGGTCTACCCTCGACCGTTGATTCTTTATTGCAGGAATTCAAGGATGTGCTCGTTCAAGACATTCCAATTGGATTACCCCCTATTAGGGGAATAGAGCATCAGATTGACTTTGTGCCTGGAGCAGCACTACCGAATCGTCCAGCCTACCTTACCAACCCAAAGGAGACAAAGGAGTTGCAGACAAATTTCAGAATTAATATCAAGGGGTATATCAGAGAAAATAGGAGTCCATGAGCTTTGCCGGTCGGTCCTCCTCGTGCCAAATAAAGACTGCTCGCAAAGGATATGCGTCGATTGTCGAGCTATCAACAACATTACGGTTAAGTATCGCTTTCCCATTCCTAGATTAGATGATATGCTCGATGAGTTGCATGGTGCGTGTATATTTTCAAAGATAGATCTTAAGAGTGGGTATCACCAAATTCGCATGAAAGAGGGAGGCGAACGGAAAACGGCATTCAAAACGAAACTAGGATTATATGAATGGCTAGTTATGCCTTTTGCTTTATCAAATGCACCTAGTACGTTTATGCGCTTAATGAATCATATTTTACGCTCATACATTGGCAAATTTGTGGTAGTCTACTTTGATGATATTCTTATTTATAGTAAGACTTTAGATGACCACATAATGCATTTCAGTGTTTATCGTACTACGAAAAGAATGCCTTTATGCTAACCTTGATAAGTGCATATTTTGCACCTATCATGTTGTTTTCTTGGGTTTCGTTGTGAGTTCAACAGGATTACAGGTTTACGATGAAAAGGTAAAAGCTATACAACAGTGGCCGACCCCAACGTATGTTGCGCAAGTTCGAAGCTTTCACGGGTTGGCGAGTTTTTGCCGTCGCTTTGTAAAAGACTCCAGTACTATTGATGCCCCTTTAACGGAAGTAATCAAGAAGAATCAAGCATTCATATGGGGATCGGCACAAGAGGAGCCGTTTGAAACACTGAAGCGGAAGTTATCCAACCCTCATTGCCTAGCATTACCGAACTTTGATAGGCCATTTGAAGTTGAGTGTGATGCAACTGGTGTAGGCATCGGGGCTGTTCTTATGCAGGATCGACGGCCAATTGCGTAGTTCAGTGGAAGTTAGGGAGCGCGGCACTTAATTACCCTATCTACGACAAAGAATTGAATGCGTTAGTTCGAGCTCTCGAAACATGGCAGCATTACCTCCTACCTAGGGGTGGGCATTCGGGTTCGGGTTTCGGGTACCCGACCCGATCGGGTTTTACCCGATCGGGTGTGAAAATTCGGGTTTAATCGGGTATCGGGTTTAAACCCGATACCCGATGTAATTTTTCGGGTCGGGTTTCGGGTAGCAATATGCTACCCGATCGGGTTTATCGGGTACCCGACCCGATTTTAAAAAATAATAAAAAAAAGACTCCACTTTTTTTATTAAAATTCGGCCAAGAGAAAAAAGTCCAGTCCAGTCAAAAAATAAAAATAATACGATTCCTTCTGTGTAGTATCCAATTGGTTAACGTAGTATCCAATTCATTAAATTATAAATTGTCCAAGAATTGAACCAAACCTAATGAAAAAGCGACGAAGAAAACACCCGACGACTCTTTAAAGACTTTTTTTTAACAATCAGTCATCAACCTCTTCTGCTCTTTGAATAGTTCAATGCCTTCATTCATTTAAAATCAACTAAATCAATAAAGAAAACACACACCTTAAAACTCATCAGCCATCGATTGCAGCCATCGAGAAGAGAGTATAGAAAGAATTTCGTCTTCTTTGGGCCGTGAAATACCTTCAGAGCTCGGCAAATCGCAGCCATCGAGATACCTTCCGAGCTCGGCGATCTTCAACATCTCGACCCTCCGAACCCTCTCAGTGCGAGAGAATCGCATCGCGTCCCTGACTTCACCAGCGAGTCCTCGGAGGAGATGAGCTTCCTCGCCTCCCTGACTTTTGCAGCAGCTATGCTGAAGTTTGTGGGTCCTATCTCCGACCTCTAATTTTCCCCTTTTTACCTTTCCCTTGTTTGTGGATCGAGATCTGATTTTTGTAGCAGCATGCAGCGATGTTTGGTTGTGATTTTGCACCTCTTAATTTAAGTTTTTTTTTTAATAATAACGTGAAACCCGAACCCGACCCGAAACCCGATTGTCGGGTTCGGGTACCCGATTGTCGGGTACCCGATTTTTGTCGGGTAGGGTTCGGGTTTGAAATTCAAAACCCGATTTTTTCGGGTACCCGACCCGAAAAACCCGAAACCCGTTATACCCGACCCGATCCCACCCCTACTCCTACCTAATGAGTTCGTGGTTCACACTGATCACGAATCGCTTAAGTACTTGAAGGGCCAACATAAACTAAATAAAAGGCATGCACGCTGGATGGAATTTCTCGAGCCTTTTCAATACGTCGTCAGGTATAAACAAGGTAAAGAGAATTTGGTGGCCGATGTCCTTTCTCACAGGTATATGTTACTTTCAACATTAGACGCTAAATTACTCGGTTTTGAGTACATCATGGGTTTATATGATACAGACCAAGATTTTACTGAATTATTTTCTAAGTGTGCGTAGGGAGCATGTGGTGATTACTTTAAGCAGAATGGCTATCTATTTCGACTTAATAAATTGTATTTGCCTAATTGTTCTATTTGAGAGTTAATCATTAGGGAAGCCCATGCGGGAGGTTTAATGGGCCATTTTGGGATTGCGAAGACTCTAGGAATTGTCCAAGAACATTTCTACTGGCCTCGTATGAAGCGCGATCGAGCGAATATGTAGTAATTGTACCACATGTCGCCAGGCAAAATCAAAAGTTCAACCACACGGTTTATATACACATTTACCTATTCCTAATTCGCCTTGGGTAGATATTTCAATGGACTTTGAGCTAGGTTTGCCGAGGACAAGAAAAAGACGAGACTCCATCTTTGTAGTGGTCGACAGGGTTTCAAAGAGGGCACACTTTATTCTTTGCATTAAAACGGACGACGCTTCTCATATTGCAGATTTATTCTTTCAAGAGATTGTTTGCCTACATGGAGTACCTCGCACCATCATTTGAGATAAAGACGTGAAGTTCATAAGCTACTTTTGGAAGACATTATGGGGTAAACTCGGTACTAAGCTTTTATTTTCGACTACTTGTCACCCCCAAACTGATGGGCAAACCGAGGTAGTAAATAGAACATTATCTACTTTACTACGAGTAATTGTTCAGAATAATATTAAGTCTTGGGAAGACTGTTTGCCACACGTTGAGTTTGCTTATAATCGTGCTATACATCTTCAACTAAGTTTTTGCCTTTTGAAATTGTTTATGGGTTCAATCCACTCACTCCATTGGATTTATCACCTATACCTATGGATGAGCGAGTTAACTTAGATGGGGCGCGAAAGGCTGAGATGGTTAAGCAACTACATGAGACTGCACGACTCAACATTGAACTACGAACAGAGCAATACACACACCATGCTAATAAAGGGCGTAGAGAGGTCATATTTGAACCAGGTGATTGGGTTTGGTTACACCTTTGAAAAGAGCGATTTTCGGAGAAGAAAATCAAAGCTGCTCCCCTGGGGCGAAGGACCCTTCCAAGTCGTCGAAAGGATCAATAACAATGCCTATAAAATTGATCTCCCAGGTGAGTATAATGGTAGTACCACTTTCCATGTCTCTGATTTATCTCCTTTTGATTTCAGTGATGATTTGAGGACAAATCCTTTTCAAGACGAGGGGGATGATGTGAATGAGTCCAATCAAAAGCAAGCTAAGTTGAAGATTCAAATACCGACCGGGCCCGTAACAAGATTTCGAGCAAAGAACTTCAAAGAAAAACTTAACACGCTAATATTAAAAGTTCTTGAAGAAGAGAGGATCATGTTCATAGCAACTCAGAAGAAAGAGGGTCAAAATATAATTTTCAAGAACTTGATCGGGGCAGAAATATCAATTTTGGAAAGTTCAGTGAGTAAAGTGCAATTACCAAAGAACTGAAGGACCAAGATGCAATTTTCGTCCTTGGACCAGATCCGAACAAGATTGCGAGATTTTTATATTCAAATAATTAGATATCTACTTAGTAAGATTTTCCTAGATTTTCGTTTAAATATCTATTAGTTTGTTATGATTCTATTTCAATATTTAGCCATAGCCTACTAGTATAAATAGGTCTTGTTTCTCATTTGAGAAAACCAACTTTGATATACATAATTTTGAGTTTCTTTATTGAATCTCTTCGAGGCTTTGTTACTCTTTCGTTCGACGTTCGAACATCGACTATCTCTTGCGAAAGCAGTGCGTTGTGAGAATAGATCTGAGACTTATCGTACGGCTTTACACACCCGTTCGTGGCGTCTTTCAATCCATCAAACGTTCCCTACGTTGCGATCGACGTTGTGCGACTTGGGGATTCGGGGTCTCGGGTGAAATAGATCGGGATTCCTTATCAAGTTACTACAGCACTATCTTTCTATTTTATTAAGGGAGAGGGGCTTATAGTAACTGCTCCCAAATTGATTGGTATGTCAACCACCAAATTACCATTATACTCCTCATTTTAAATTTATCTTCATTTCATCCTCTAAAATCATTTTGAAATTCTTAGAAATAATATAAAATTAAATCCAACAATATAATTTCTTCTACTAAAATTTAAAATATAAATTAACGTTATAAATTTATATAGTCTTGCACACACATCGGGTGTGCCTATATACTAGTCTCCCTTAATAAAATACAAAGATGACATTGTTAGTGGATTACATTTGAAATTTCTTGAAAATGATATAAATATATATTTTTAAAACATGTAATATATACTTTTAGGGATAAAATCGTTTTAAAAATGAGTATAATATATATAGAAATTTTATGGTGCTCACCTTATGTGAACACCTTGCGTGGACACCTGTTGAGGCACTAATCTGTGCCCATTTCAGCATCACACATCGACATCCAAAGTTACATCGTCTTAATTGACACCTTCTATATGCTATTGATCGACATCTCGGATGCTGAACATTCCATTGACACATATCATGTGTTGTGTAAGGCACTTAGAAGGTTTCAGGTAAAACGATATAACCTCGGATGTCGATGTGAAATACTGATATAGCACGAATTGGTTCCACATCAACAGATGTCCACGCAAGGTGCTCACATAAGGTGAACATCTAAAATTTCTCTCTCTCTCTCTCTCTCTCTCTCTCTCTCTCTCTCTCTCTCTCTCTCTCTCTCTCTCTCTCTCTCTCTCTCTCTCTCTCTCTCTCTCTCTCTCTCTCTCTCTCTCTCTCTCTCTCTCTCTCTCTCTTAATACTTGTAAGTGTGTATGGGTATATGAATAGTGATTTTGGTTGTAATCTATACATATAGGGTAATGATATCTATCCTATTATCCTTAACCATTTAAAAAAGGGTCAATTTGAAATCAGGCCCTATTAAGTTTGATTTCGAATTCAGACGCTATTCGAGAATTTTAGGTTAAAGGTCCTATTTTGTGTGATGTTAAAAAGTGGTATGAAAGATATATGAACTGGTATAGAATGATCGTTTTGTGTTACAAACATTCAACATACTGGTATGCCAGAGCAATAAAGTGGTACTGCATAAAATAAACTGGTATCAGATGATTATAAACTGGTACCGGATTATGGTTTTGTGGTATAGAATTTCAACATACTGGTATGTAAGAGCAATAAAGTGGTACTGCATAAAAATGGGTCTTAAAACTAATTTTTTCCCAAGAGGGTCTGAATCCTAAATGGTACTTATGTAGGGGCCTGAAATGAAAATGCCCCTTTAAAAAAATATATGAATATTGTGAAAGAGAATTGTGTTGAGACCAAATTTATAATATATCTTGTGTAGTGTAGCGTGTCTTCTCTACCCAATTTACATCTGTCCACTTAGAAATTGTATATAATGTATGTATGGATATATATTGTGTTCATGATATTTTTAGAAAAATATAGATATCGTTTAATATGTATAATATTAATATTTTAACTAACCTATTAAGTAACCACATATAATCATATTAACCAGATACATGAATTAATCACGATAATTGAGAAATTTTGAATTTCAAACTGGACATTCTTATGCATTCAATGGGCACGTACTGAGATCACTTCATGGAATTGATTGTTTGAAATTCCATATTATGAAAATGAAAATGGCCTTAACTTAACATATGTTTCTAATCAATTGTCATTGCATATCAAGATAAATAGTAGCTAAAGTAATAAAAAGTTATAGTACTGCATCCACAATGCATAATTAGTAGTGGTTTAATTTATTGTTTGAATTATGAAACAAAAGTCGTACGCAAAGCAATAAATGCTTTTAAATTTTTTAATAGTAGCTTTTCCAATTTTAAAACTACTTTTTTAATTAATAGATAATTTTGTGGGAGTATAATCGCCACATCCATTAGTTATACACAACGAATTTCAACCATGTTGTGTGACCACTAAAGTTGGAACATGTACAAAAAATTAATTAGATGTAATTGAAGTTGTATGATAATTAGGCATGAAAGATGGGCGAGCCGGCTCGTCGCTCGAGCTCGACAAAATTGAGCTCGAGCTTGAGCCCAGATATAAGAGTTCGAAAGCTCTTGAACAGGTTCGTGAGCTTTTTATTTTTATTTTTAGTTTTTAATATTTTTTTATTTTTTATTGAAAAGCTCGAGCTCGAGCTCGAGCCCAGAAAATGAGCTCAAAAGCATATGCTCATATTCAATAAAAACTATCGGAGCACAATATCAAAAATATTAGAAACAGAACCACTGGTCAATATTGTACCCATGAGATCAAAAATTTAGGTTCATAATTAGTCTAAGACACACTGTACCATGAAAACTGTCAGAGCTCACGGTTCGAACATCCGTTTAATGATATTATAGTGTATGAGCGGGTCGACGTAGTATAACCATTTATTTTTATTTTTTTTAATTTACTTTCTATCTCATGTACATTTTGGTTTTCTAAACCATCCCCTATAAAGACTAGATTATTAGAGAAATACGGGCACTTCTCGTCGCGGCTTGTCCGCGATTTTAATTTTCTAGTATATATACATATATATATATATATATATATATATTCCCAAAGAAAATAAAACTGAAAAAGAGGTTAGCTACTAATCATAGTCTCCATCTTCGCTGACTATATTCTCTTCATATCCGGGTATTTTAGCTAAATGACCTTTGACTGAGTAAGTTTTTGTAAAATGATCTCGTTGACTATAAGTAGAGCTGTCAAACGGGCCGGCCGGCCCCGCCCCGCCCCGCCCCGCCTCAACCCTCCATTAAACGGGGCGGGACAGCCCGCCAACATAACAGGGTACTAAACTAGTAGCCCGCCCCGACCCTCCGCGGGTTGGCGGGTTGGCGGGTTGGCGGGCCAGCCCGCTATATTTTTTATTTTAGTATTTATTTTTATTTAAATTTTTTGTGTTTTTGTGCAAATAATACTTAAATTAATAATATCTTTTGGAATAATTAACGAATAAATCATTTATAAATTAAGTTCTTAACTAAATTAATTATAATTAATCACTAATATTATTTATTAATACTTAGAATTAAAAATATTTATAATATATATACATAATAAATAAAATAAAAATAAAAATTACTGGCGGGCCAGCCCGCCCCGACCCGCCTCAATCCGCAACCCATACGGGCTGGCCCGTTTCGGCCTGCCTTTAAACGGGCCGGGAATTGTTTGGCCCAACCCACCTATTTTTCATGGCGGGGCGGGCCAACCCGACGGGCTCGGCCCGTTTTGACACCTCTAACTATAAGTTTTTGGTCAAGTGACCTCCATTTAAATAACTTAATTAGCCGAATACTAATCATCGGTTAAATATATAAACAAAAAAAAGAAAAAGAAAATCAACAACATTCAGGGTAAAAAAATACTGAAAAAAAAAGAAGAAAACCCAACGACATTTACGATGCTACAACCACCACCAACACTAATCAGTATAATGATGCAAGAACGATCATTTATGGCCCCAACAACCATCGATTGGAGAAACAAAATTCAGAAAAGCTTACGCTTTGCTGAAGTCGAGTGGTTCAACCAAGAAATTTATCACATTGTTCTTCAAAGTACGTTATTTTTCCCGGGTTTCGTCCGCCAACTATAACTTTGAGTGTGTTTGCTATTTGTTGACTTAATTTAAACGAAGCCATTGCCGTCTTGATGAATTTCATAATCAAATTCCGGTTAGTTTTGGGTTCTTTGCTGTCACATTCACTAAGAACTAGTGTTGGGCCCTCTTTCGCGGGTGTTAAGAGTAGAGGAACCTTTTTTCACCGTTTGATATGAAGCGGTGAACCGAAATCGTAGTTATATCTCGTGGTAGGGATACCATACCGTCTTCTTCAATACGGGTTCTCAGTTTTATAACCAATACCCAGCTATGAAATGATTCATGAGTACCAGTTATATATCTGAGAAACTCTACATTCTCAGCTGTATAATTTCCAGGGTTTTGTGGTACTCAGGAAAAGAAAGGGTACTCAGAGTTGAATCATTTTGGGAGAACATGTGTAATGTCTAAGGACCCGTAGTCAAACGAACTTTGACTTCAATTTTATGCCCCCAAAGAGTATAATGGAAGGAACCACTCGTTACGAATAATGTAAAGAATTTATGACATCAACAACATTGTGTTTCAATTCGATGGGCAATGGACAATTAGCGATGATATTCCAAATGGTGTCCCGCGCCGGAGGTACTCAGGAAGAGAAAAGGTACTCAGCTTTGAAATTATGTTGTGAGAACATGTGCAACTTGTAAGGACCCTTTCAGTCAAACGAACTTTGACTACTATTTTGAACCCCGAAACAGTTTAATGGAAGGAACCGCTCGCCATGAATAATATTCCACCATTAATGATAAGTCAATTGTGTCATTAACAAAAAAATGAGAAACATCGATAATAATACAGAAGTTGTAGAATATTGTTCATGCAATCATACCACATTATCACTCAACACGACGTGTTAACTCAAAATTTTAAATAAGCTGAGATTTCCCCAGCATATTATCTCCACGATGCAAAACTACTAAACCACCGAAGACTGAACACAAAACCGTCTTTAGACACGCCAAATCTTAAGAAAGTCAAACTTGATTTGCTTAGGGTCCTCAGGTAATCAACATGGTCCTTTGTATTTGTCTCATATCAGAGAACCCGTAAAGACTCTGAGTACCCGCCAGGGACCTTTAACTCACTCGTAAATGATTCCTGACAGTGATATGACATGTCTGACTGTTTTTGAAACGACCTTTAGTTCTCTGACAGAGGAAGCGTTAGTTCTGACATTTTTAAAATATTTATGATAAAGGGTTATTATTGGTACTCAGGAAAAGAAAAAGTACTCAGCATTGAAATTATGTTGTGAGAACCTGTGCAACTTATGAGGATCCTTTCAGTCAAACGAACTTTGACTACGATTTTGAACCCCGAAACAGTTTAATGGAAGGAACCACTCGTCATGAATAACATTCCACCATTAATGATAAGTCAATTGCGTCGTTAATAGAAAAAATGAGGAACATCAATAATAGTACGAAAGTTGTAGAACGTTATTCATACAATCATACCTCATTATCACTCGACACAACATGTTAACTCAAAATTTTAAATAAGCTGAGATTTCTTGACACATATTACCTCCCCAATACAAACCACTAAACCGCCGAAGATTGAACACTAAAATCTTCTCTAGACACGCCAAATCGTGAAAAATCAACCGTGATTTGCCCAGGGTCCTCAGGTAATCAACAGGGTCCTTAGTGTTTATTTCTTATCACAGAACCCATATAGACTCTGAGAACCCGCCAGTCAAGAGTTAATCCACTCATGAATGATTCATGACAGTGACAACGATAGTTATGACATGCCTGACTGTTTCCGAAAGTGACCTTTAACTCACTCGTGAATGATTGCGTAATAATTATGTCTTCAAAACATATATGTTACTCTAAAAGGGTTATTATTGGGTACTCATGTATAGAAAGGGTACTCCGAGATGAATCATTTTGTGAGAACCTGTGTAACTTCTGAGGACTCGTTCAGTCAAACGATATTTGACTACGATTTTTAGCCCCCAAATAGTATAATGGAAGGAATCGCTCGCCACGGATAATATAAAGCATTTACAACAAGTCAATTGCATCTTTAATAAAAAGATGTGGAATGTCTGTAAGAATACAAAAGCTGTAGAACATTATTCATACAATCATACCTCATTATCACTCAAAACAACGTGTTAACTTAAAATCTTATATATAAGTTGAGATTTCACAACAGATATTATCTCCCTGATGCAAACCACTAAACCACATAATATTGAACACTAAAATCGAGACACGCCAAGTCGTAAAAAATCAACCTTGATTGCCTAGGGTCCTCAGGTAATCAACAAGGTTTTCACTGGTTTTACTTTTTAAATGGATTATTATAATTTTTATATGGAAATTCAATAATAACTTAATATTGAGACTCTTTGTTTTTATTGAGTGCTAAGTTAGGGTTTTCACTGGTTTCTACTTTTAAATGAATTATTACAATTTTTATACCGAAATTCAATCATAAACTAATATTGAGACCCTTGTTCTATCTAAGTACTTTTTTGTCCAAAAACAATATTTTAAATAATAATTTAATTATGCTTTTCACTAGTTTTACTTTTAGATGGCTTATTACAATTTTATACGGAAATTCAATAATAAGTTATATATTGAGACCCTTTGTTTTATCTAAGTGTTTAGTCAGGGTTTTCACCGATTTCTTCTTTTAAATGGATTATTAGATTATTATAATTTTTATATGGAAATTAGATCATAAATAATATTGAGACCCATTATTCTATCTGAGGACTTTTTGTCCAAGAAAAAAATTTTAAATAATAATTTAGTTAGGTTTGCAATGGTTTCTACTTTTAAATGAATTGTTATAATTTTTATACAGAAGTTCAATAATAAATTAATATTGAGGCCATTTGTTTTATCTGAATGCTTAGTTAGGGTTTTCACTGGTTTGTACTTGAATCATGGCCCAGCACAGATTACGTGGCCAGATTGTGATGCCAGTATTTCCCGAAGCTCGGCTTGGTTCAGGAAATTGATTATACGCTCACAGATCTTCATGTAAGACGACTTTATAGTCGAAGTCATCATCCTGATAAAGTTGTGGTTTCAACAAAACCTATAAAAATTCAAAAGAAAATCATATTCAGTCGAGTAAATGTTTTAAACTGTTGTTTTCAAATTCTGTATTGGATTCTCAGTCTTTCTACGGGTCCTCAGAAGTGGTTCTGAGGACCAATAAAAATATGGGAACCCATCACATTATGAAGGTGGGTTGTCAGACAATTAACGGTTTCTCAGATCATAGACGGATCCTCAGACATGATGAGCTCAATTCGGAGAACCCGTCTAACTCTGAGAACCTTTTCTCTTCCATTCGAACTAATTTCGGAGAATAATTTCTTTTCAAACTCTGAAACCCTATCTCAAACGCAACCTTCATCAACGGGTTACAAATCAACTTTTAATGGCCGACTGCGTAAACCTCTTAGGCTGTGTGAGTACCAACGAAATCAACAACCCTCAAACACCCAAATAACAGAGAAACATATTCGGCAACGTGCTAAACAACTGAAGAAGTAACATAACTTACAATTCAGACGCCATTGCGCGAGTTTGTAGAGCTCTAATGCTGAAATCTTCACAAGGGGGTCTCACGGGGAATGAATCGTTGTTGTTTCTTTACTTTTTTCTTTTTATCTTTTCTTTTTCGTTTTTTAACACTTTATCATTTAATTGTAATTAACGTCCCCAACTACCCTTTAAGGGTATTATAGTACTTTCTCCTTAGTTAGTTATGGTACAATTGTCTATTCGGAAAATGGAGGTAAGTCACCTAGAATGAATCCGAGAGGAGGTTATTTAGCTAAAATACCCTTCATATCCCGTCCTGATTACAGGAATCCCCCCAAAATCCCCCAAATCGAAAACTCCAATCCAACCCTAATCCCCTCAATCAAATTCCTCACATCTCCCTCTCAATGTCTGACGATTCAATGCCTGCCCATCCCAGGGTCAAGTCCATCCACTCGCCGTCCTCGTCTCGAGCCATAACGGGGACCGTCAAAGGATCTCACCGTTTCGTGATCCAAGGCTATTCTCTCGCCAAAGGCATGGGCGTCGGCAAGCACATCGCCAGCGACGAATTCACCGTCGGAGGGTACAAATGGGCGATCTATTTCTACCCCGACGGGAAGAATCCTGAGGATAATTCGACCTACGTGTCCGTGTTTATTGCGCTCGCGAGTGAGGGTACGGACGTGAGGGCATTGTTCGAGTTGACTTTGATTGATCAGAGCGGGAAAGGGAAGGACAAGGTGCACAGCCATTTTGATCGGTCCTTGGAGAGCGGGCCTTACACCCTTAAGTATAGGGGGAGCATGTGGTAATGATCGTTTTATGCTGTAAATGTTTGATGGAATACTTTTTATTGATGACGATTCGTTGACTGTGTGAAGTAGTGTCTCCTTTTCTTGTTATCTTTTTGTTTACTTGTGATTTTCTTTTGGTCGATTTGTTGTTTGGTGAGTAAATTAGATTCGGTGTATATGTTTTCTCATGCAGTTTGGATCTGGTCTAGAGTAAAAGTGGGAGGTAGGGTGCATATTTTTTCTGCTGCGTAGTTAATGAGTTTTAGAAGGACTATATTGGGTTCCTTATGGTCTTTTGTTCTTCTCTTATCTTTTTCTGCAAGTGTAGTGATTGTAGTTCTTGATTTATCAGGTGGGTAGTTTCTGGATAAATGCCCTTCTTGTGTATTTTTTACTGCTTTTTATATAGGATGAACTTTCAGCACTATTGATTGCATAGTAATGTTTGTCTCGTCACGATGATGTTCTATGGTGATACCGTGTTGTTGTATATGATGCATTGAGATTGCTTTGATTTTTTACTTATCTAGACTTTTTGTATATAATGTGTTGGGGAATATGGTAAAAAGTGGTTCATGCATACAGGTGAAGGCTGTAAATAAGGTGGCCGCTTTGAGCAATAATGTTTTTTTGAATGATCTTGTATAATCTTTTATCAGAATCATTCTTTTGAATCCTCCACCGGTTTGCATCACTTATCTCTGGTAGAATGAAGTAAAGGACGTGGTCGACGTCAATGAAAAACTCAATTTAAAGTATGCTTTGTTTTTTTATTAAGTTATTTTATTTATAAATCTGAATTCAGGGGATACAAGCGTTTTTTTAGGAGAGCAATGCTTGAAACATCCGATTATCTCAAAGATGATTGCCTGAAGATCAACTGTACTGTAGGAGTCGTTGTATCTGCTATTGATTGTTCAAGGTTACATTCCATTACGGTCCCTGAACGCGATATTGGGTCTCATTTTGGGATGCTATTGGAAAATATGGAAAATTCTGATGTTGTTTTTAATGTGGCTGGGGAGAAGTTTCATGCCCACAAATTGGTGTTAGCGACTCGTTCCCATGTATTCCATTCTGAACTTTTGGTAAAAAAGAATCAGTGTGATGAAGAAATTATGGTTTCTGACATGGAACCTGAAGTATTTAAGGTGTGTTACTTTTCTCACGTTTTTGGTTCCATGTTGGTACTCTTGGAATAAGATTCAGTAGCATCTTGGGCCTTGGGCTGTGTTAGTTCACTTGGTTGATGAGAAGGCTTATCCCTTTTAATATTTCGAGCTGATGATTAGTAATATGATGTTTTCTCGTGGATTGAAATACTGACATTATGTGATACTTGACAGGCTATGCTCAAGTTCATATACACGGATGACTTGGAAGAAGATGAGAAGACTGAGCCCGGAGATTCTTCAGCCCCTCTTGTCGCCGACTCATTGGCATTGAAGTTATTGGCAGCAGCTGATCGTTACGATTTAGGAAGACTAAGACAAGTGTGCCAATCTTATTTGTGTAAGGATATTTCTGTGAGTTCAGTCTGTCAGATACTGGCTTCAGCAGAACGATACCATGCAGCTGAGCTGAAAGATGTATGCCTCAGATTTGCTGCCGAGAATCTTGCAGGTAAATAACTGACTTGACTTCTTTTGTAATGCTACGCTCCACTAATTTAAACAATCTTCTTTTCTTTTCCGGTATCCAGTTACGCAAACTTCATATTTTTGGTTTTCCATTGTTAACTGCATTGCATGCATATATTCATCGATTTATGTTTTAGATTTTTGAATCCTCTGTGTTTGTATCACTCACAGCTCAGACCAATGTCTTAAGATTGGACTGATTTTTAAACTGGGAGGAATTGGTTTATTGTGTGTAGCTGCTAATTGTCTTGTTACCTTGTGCTTGCTGAAACAGTTTTCGTGATGCGAAGTTGATCAGTAGATCCCCTTTTGTCCAATAATATCTGAACAGTACAATTTTATTTCATCCTATGCATCTCATTGTTTCTTCGTCAATGTTCTTATTATATATATTATATATATATATATTATGTTATTTTGCAGCTGTGACGCGCTCAGATGGTTTCGAAATTCTGAAAGAAAACTTCCCAGCTCTACAATCTGAGCTTCTGAAGATTGTGGCTGGATGCGATGAAGACTGTAGCAGCAGCGGTGGTAAGTCTCGAAGCGTTTGGGGTCAGCTATCGGATGGTGGTGATACGAGCGGTAGGAGGCTAAGGCAAAGAACTTGATCTTCGCTTGTTGTAAGTCATATTATTCTATCTAGGAAAAAACTGATAACTGTTGTTGTTTCATGTATAAAAATATTTTCCATTCTAGTCTTGAATTGAAGCCTCATGTTCGGAAAAAAAAAATTCGATTGGAAAAAATGGGAAGTGTTTCATAGTGCTTGAAACTTGTTTGACAGATGTAGCAGTGATCATATGTCATTTTTCTGAGGATGTTACTGAAAAATCCAGAAAACAGATGCTTTCTTGTAAACCATTGAATCATGGAATTTCTGTGTGACAATCCAATTTGAGTGTCATATTAAATTCTGTTTATCATTTTCAATATGCCTCCTAATATGTCGCCTGATTTTTGCCTTGTCTGAGCTTAGTCTTTATTTTGTTTACGGAGTGTTTCGTGAGAATTCTTGGTGTGAGCTTTGATACCATATAAAATTATCATTGCGAGTATGCAAAGCGGATGCAGATTCAATTTTTACGAGGGAATTGGAAGTTATTGATGAATCAATGCATGTTTTTTATTAGAAAATAAGTATCCTATATTATTAAAGTATTTTACAATTTTTGGACTGCTATTCTATTTTAATATAGTATCTATTGATATTACTTGTTAGAAAACTAATAGGTTGTCCGATTGTTTGTGGTAGATGGACATGAAGCTAAATCACAGTATGGGTCAGATTAACATTTATGAGTTTAGGCACACAGGTGATATAATCATTAAAACATGTACATGTATTGAACACATGTGATGGAAAAGGTACATTGTATAAATCCATCCTTTGGAAGATGTCCACTGAAAAAAAGAGACCAGATTATCGATAGATTAATCCACTAAAAAGATGTTTGTGAATTAATTTATCCATAAAATAGTGATTAGCACAGTAGAGCAGTGTGTCCAAGTACATGAATCTCTAGCTACAATTACAAGTATGGTGCTGGAAATATATTGTATTATTAGGTATTGTATATGGTGAAGCAGTACATTGTATAAAATCAATCTCAGTTTCGTGGTTAAAATAAAAATTTAGTACAAGTTTCTTGGTTAAATAATTATATATCGAAAAGTCTAACAAAAAATATGAGACGAGCAAAAATGCAGGCTTAGAAGATCCAAAGAACATCTGTAAGAAGAACATTGATTCACTTCAACACAGCAGCACATCCTTAAACATAATCCCACTTACCATTATTACAAAAAAAAAAAAAACCCACCCCTTTTAGATATCTCTAAACTATTCTAGGAGAAGTAGCAGATCCATAAAAAAAAATCGATCGAGCGAGGACAATTTATCAACCACCGACTTTTCTCAGTATCAATCGTTAACGTCTCCCTTCTGCAGATTATCCATCGAACGCCCCGGAAAACCCTTTTTTGTTGCTGTCGTTATCGCCCGTCGAGGGCATACTGAAAGGAGAAGCGATCATCCCTTGGAATTCCTCGGGCGGGTTGTTATTAAAAGCCGTATTCATGATAATATTCGAAGTTTTGAACCTATTATCAGCTGATGAACGTAACGTTTTGCCTTCGAAGGCCATCCCTTGGCTATGAATGTAGCCATTTTGCTTGAGATTCGACTCCTTATTAGCAACATCAGGGTTTTCTAGATTCAAGCTTTTCCTTCCTCGGACGTCGTCGTACAAGACCATGAGATCGTTGATCGTTCTTTCTCCATCTTCAGTAATTCCAAGGCCCGAGAAATCAAAGGCACGATTCGCCGTCAAAGGTGGCTCCTGGCCCATGTTAAGGCACGAAAGCCCGTATTCAGAATTCGCCCTAAAAGCGCACGAGAGCTGATGGTTGTCCCTCAAAGTTCGATCTTCGAAGCGATTTTGAGGTTCGTTGTAAGGACATCGAAGAAACTCGCAAGTGTAAGTTGCTTCGTTTCCCAGCCTTCTCTTCCTCGAAAAATCAAAGCCCTTATTATTACAGCCAATAGTCTCATCCCCGACGACTTGCCCAAAGTTCAACAGATCGAGAGGATAATTAGGGTTTACCTCATGATGCACGTAAAAGTTCGAAGGCTCTTGTAGGGTTTTCGAGGTGGACCCGATTGGTTTACGGGCCTCGTTTTGGGCCCTATACTCGGCGACGGCCGCTGGCCCATTTATGTCGAATCGTACCTTTTCGTTCCACCATTCTCGAAGGTTTTCAGAGGAACCGTCGACGGACTTGCCGCTTTTGGTTATGATGCCGAAGACGAACCCTTGGGCTTCGCACGCCTCCATCATCTTCAGCATGTGCTTCTGTATCCCGTCGTGGGCCCGGCCCGTCTTCTTTACTCGGGCCGAGTCTTGGCCCGATGGCTCGTCTCGGGCTTTAATAGCGCCTTTCAGTTCTTTGCGCTTTTTTAGGCGCATTTTGTAGCGCCAAATGCGCCGTTCGAGCTCGTCATCGTCGATGTCATCGTCCGTGGAGCCGTCGTCGAACATTGTCATCATCTTTTTTTTTACTTCTTTTTTTGGGATATGAAATTACTGAAACTCCATGTGGCAGTTTGCAAAGTGAATAAATGGGGAAAAAAAAATAGAATCAAGGAATAATTTCCAGGGATTTTTCAACAATTTTAACAGTAAAGAGGTAATACCTCATCTAATTAAATGGAACAATTTTTTACAAGAATTGAAAGTTTTGCCAAGCGGTTCATCCCAATAAACACCATCGCTCAGAACAAGAGTAAACAACCATAAGAAGAATCTAGTCACCAAATAACATAAATCTCAATAAAAATTAAGTGATGTTCTTCTATCTATGTATTTTTTTTTCGTGTTCTCAATTACCTCAGTGTCTCCTGAAACTTGGCCTTGCTCTGAGAGAGGGTGAGAGAGAGAGAGAGAGAGAAGATGAAGATTTTTTTAACAATATATATATTGTAGTTAGTAATTGGGAAGCCGCGAAGCGTTGTCTCTATTCACCTACGTTCAAGAAAATGTTTAAAATGTCACGGGATATCTAAATACATAACGTAAAATAAATTTACAAATACGAATTTAATTACGTATACGGTGTGAATATGATAGAGAGGAGTATAAAGCAGTTGATTTAAGGGAACGAAAAGGGTTAGATTCAGAGCATATATAAATATTGGAAATATTACATTTATATATGCTATTAGAACAAATATCACATTGATTAAATCATTTCGAAAAATATCTATAGAAAATATCTCGTACTATTACAGCGGAAGTTTGGTATAATGAAGGCATCGCTTTAACCTAAACACGGTTTGCCCTGTCCGAATAATAAAAAGATCCAATAGTTTGCCATATACGGAGTTGGAAATAATAAAGACATTCCACTAATTCGTACTAAATATATATTTCTATCAAAATAATTATTTGAATTTGGTATACAGAATATGGAATTTCATTTACTGGTAGTGATTTGTATAGAACTGGGAAAGTTCATGCTGATTAAAGATTAAAAAATATCTTACCTTACAAAGGGATATTGACATGTGTGATTAATCTAGAAGCAATAATGTGAAAAGCATATTTGCCTAACGAAAGGTATCACCCACTTTGAAATATCATTTATATAATATTGCGTACATGGTAAAATTTTAAAATTGGGTATAACTATACTGATTTTTTTATTTATGTCATATATTTAATATCTGTAAAATATATGAGTAACTTCATATCTGGATGGATTTTGATAACTTTTCCCAACAAAATAAATTGTAAAAACAAATACTTTATGATACAATTCAGTCGTGCCGAAAAAAATAAACATCAAACACGATACATAGGTGCATTATATTATCATGGACAGATATTGTCAAATATGTCATAATTCCATGCATGTTCACTTTTCTTCTGTTTTGTCTATTTTATTTTTATTGCTTTTAGTTATGTTTAATTATCACTTACAAATTAAGCAGATAATGACACCGACTATTATTGCACGTTGCAAAATATGTAGACTACCAACAATTAGCTAGGTGATGAGACTTTCTAAGATAAGTTTGAAGACAAATAGTTTTGAAGTTTTAGACCTGGAAGGGGAAAACCCGAAATATCCTAAAATCACTCCAACTGAATCCAAAAATCTGTCCAAAAATGAGTTTTGTACTTTTTCTCCTCCACTAAAAATCTGTCAAAAAATGAGTTTTGTACTTTTTCTCCTCCACTAAACGCGTAGATGCATTTGAACACACTATGAGTCGTATTTAATAATTGCATGTGAAAGTCCTTTTATTTGTTTTAATAATTAAAGCATCCTTATAAAAAAATAAAAGAAATAAAAACAATTATAATACTAGCAATATTCTGCTTATTTATTTAGATGTAATATAATATTAAAATATTATTTCTTTTGAAATTATAAAATATGTGTGTTTGAAAAGTTGTAAAAGTTGGTGTAGTGAATATTCGCAAATAACCCATTAAGTTTGAGAATGAGTTTAACCGTTGGAGAAGAATTAATGTATTTTTTGTTTAATACTCCCTCTGTCCCGGTATATTTATTACATTTGAGAAGTGGCACGGTTTTTAAGAAACTGAATATTTTAATAATATAATAGTAGAAAAGTGTATGGGTGTGACACGTCTTTTAAGAATATTTAATATTATTATATTGATTGTGTGTGATAGTTTTTTGCTAAATATGGAAATGTACAAAAGATAGTGGGACGCCCGATTTAGCAACTTGTACAAAAGTTAATGGGACGGAGCCAATGATTTTGAGTCCGAGATTGTGTTTATCGGTTGGAAATCTCTTATCATGACTACATTTCAAACCTAATTATAGCACTTCTCGCAAAATCGAATTCAACGTATCTCTAAGCATAAGTTTCTTTTTTTTTTTCGGAGGGTCTCTAAACCATAGTTGTTAAGACCGGACCGGTCAAAAATCCGGTCCGTCGGTCCGGTCTTTTTTTAATTTAAAAATAAATAAAAAACTTGGTGTAAATAAATTATACAAAATAAGAAAATCAATAAATTGGTTTGGTCTAGTGGTTAAGTTGTGTGTATTTTACTTAATGGACTTGGGTTCGAATCACCCAACACTCTAACTTTTATATTTTATAATTAACTTAATAGCTCATTGTTTTATTTTTATTCAAATTTGACCCCAACCCATATAGTTAATACTTGACATACAATTAATTTACAACAACCCACACAATTTATTTTTATTTAATTTTACCCCATAATTTATATAATTATAGTTTAAAAAAAGTTCATAAAACATGTATATTTTTCATATTATTTGATTAATTCATATATAAGATATATATTTATTATATTTAAGATACCGGTTTTACCCCTATTTGATTCCGGTTCTATACCAGTTAAACTACTAAAATTTATGGTCCGGTTCGAAAACCCGGTTTCAGAACATTGCTCTAAACTTAAGTTGTACTTTATTTCCGTATGTCGCTTCTATGTGACATTGGACTTTGACAAGTTGATTTTTTTTTTTTCAAAAAAATTTGAGCTTAGTAATTAATTGTCGGAATTTGGATAGGCATCATTAATCCTCAGTTTATCTTATCCCAATCATTAGAGTTTATACACGCTGAGAAAATAAAACAAAAGTATCAAGAGCAAATAACAAATCCTTAAGAAAATCAACATGCTTCGACGTAAAGCTGATTGTTTACAAAAGAAAAATAAAGCAATTGTTGGAATTCGGATAGGCATCGATTAACAATGTAATGCAAATCCAAAACTATATTTTATGGATTGATATTATCCGGTCAAAGATTACAATACCGTCAAAGATTACGATGTGTAATAACTAATAACTAGAACATATATCACCGAAATCTGATCGTAATTACCTATAAGCTCTAATAATAAAAGAAACCGTGACATACAGCACAAGTTCTTCTCCGCTCCTTGTTGGAACAGAATAGCAAAACGGTAATTTCACTTTAATTCACATCGTATTTGGTGTAATATATAATAATGAAAGCTATGTGCAGACTTTCATGCTTAGGCTTTTGGCTTTCATAATTTTCCTTTACTTAGCGGGCACGGTTTGGTAAGTTTATGAGAGTTCTCATTCGACTGTAGATGAAAGAACTCTCAACTCTTATATGATCTCTACAAACAAAACCTTCGCACTTATCAAGATTACATAAATGCAAAAATGACTGACCATTAAACTTCTGTTGTTAATTATATTTATCATGTTTATATCTGTTGCAGACAGCTAAAGGAATCAGTGTGAGTTGCTTTGCTTAATACATATCATTCCATAACCATGACGAAGTCTTCGAAGCTCATAATACTCGGGTTAGGGTTTGCAATGGCTGCGACGATATTTTTGTTCTTCGTCGATCACTGCGACGCAGAGAACATTAAGTACAAAGACCCAAAGCAAACTTTATGCGTTAGAATCGAAGATCTGATGATGAGAATGACACTTGAAGAAAAGATTGGACAGATGGCTCAGATCGAGAGAACTCTTGCATCTCCTAAAGTTATGGAGAAGTACTTCATAGGTTGTTGTTATCATCCTTTTCTGTTTCTTCCATTTGTTTTTGCTTTTATTACACACACTTGATTAGGTTTTCTTCGTTACGAATTCGCAGGTAGTGTGATAAGTGGGGCTGGAAGCGTTCCTCGTCCCAAAGCCTCGGCGGAAGAATGGGTGAATATGGTCAATGGATTCCAAAAAGGCGCACTTGCGACTCGTCTTGGGATACCTATGATATACGGCGTAGACGCTCTACATGGACATGGAAACTCTTACAATGCCACCATTTTTCCTCACAACATAGGACTTGGAGCCACAAGGCAAGAACACTACATACATATATATTTTATGCAAGATTTATTAATCTATGTTTGCAGATGTATGTATGCGTAATAATAGCGTTTAATAACTTGCATGTAACAGAGATCCATGGCTAGTGAAGAGGATTGGAGCAGCCACCGCATTAGAGCTTAGAGCCACGGGGATACCGTACAATTTTGCGCCGGGAATTTCTGTAAGCGACTTTTCTTAAACTTCGAACGATCTTTCTGTAAGAATAAAATATTTAAAACATGTTAGTATTATTATGCACGTGTCTGATTAAATAGGTTTGTCGAGACCCAAGATGGGGAAGATGTTACGAAACCTTCAGCGAAGATACAAAGATCGTCCAGGCAATGACGTCTATCGTACTTGGTTTGCAAGGCGACGTACCGAAAAATTCGTCAAGTGGCGTTCCTTTCATCGCTGGACGGTTAAACCCTAGCTAGCTCTTTAATAATGATAAATCATTTTTTTATTGTGTAGTTCGACGCTTCATTCGAAATCAGTATTTATTTGAAGAGTATAACGTATATTTGTAAGGAACAATGTTGCGGCCTGTGGAAAACATTTTATAGGCGACGGAGGCACGATAAATGGCACTGAAGCGAACGATACAGTGATAAGCTTCAAGGAGCTGCTCGACATCCACGTGCCTCCGTACAAGGATGCGATAGAGAAAGGCGTAGCTTCGGTTATGCTTTCTTACTCGAGTTTTCAAGGCAAGAGGATGCATGAGAATCGAGATCTCGTCACAGGGTTTCTCAAGAACAAGCTCAAGTTCAAGGTAGTTTTGGATTGACTTGATTATTTTTTACTCTAATTGGCGATGATCGCATAATTAGAAGTGACATTATTAATGCAATAAGTTTCGAAATATAGCAACTTGAGGACGTATAATTAATACGCAATTTGCGGACACTAGTTTCAAAATTCGATGCAGACACCAAGTTTCAAAATTCTAGCGTCAATAGTTCTCAAATTGAGTCGACTTGAAATTTGCTGTCTAGAAATGGCAAAACTTAGATTTTCTCAAATTTTTTCAGTTTGCAACTCGGTCCTAAAACATTAAGCATTTCCGATATATGCAAAATATAAATGTATATGCATATAAACATCATGGATTTTCGATGGGAATGTCTGTCGTCTCAGGGATTCGTGCAATCGGATTGGGAAGGAATCGATAGGCTTACAGATCCAAAGCGCGCAAATTATTCATATTCCGTTAATGCTGGAGTTCTTGCGGGAATAGACATGGTAGGTTAATTAGGTTCTTCGACATAACTTAGTTTTGGCGCAGATAAATAATCTGACATACTTATGAATATTAACATAGGATTTGTTTGTTTGTTTTTCAACTACTTCAGGTAATGATCACAGAGAATTTCACGGAATTCATCGACGACCTAACTTATCAAGTGAAGAGCAACGCAATCCCAATAAGCAGAATCGACGACGCCGTTAGGAGAATATTAACCGTAAAGTTTACGATGGGCCTGTTCGAAAATCCCTTGGCTGATCTCAGCTTGGTTAAACACCTTGGCAGCCAGGTAATTTACTTCGGTTGTAATGCATAAACCCTAAATGTTTTTGCTTTTTTATCTGTTATTGCAATAGAAAACCCTAACAGGAGCATAGGGAATTAGCAAGAGAAGCTGTAAGAAAATCGCTCGTATTACTGAAGAATGGAAAAAACGCCGGCAAGCCATTGCTTCCCCTACCGAAGAAAGCCAAGAAAATATTAGTCGCCGGAACTCATGCTTCTAACCTTGGCTATCAGTGTGGCGGTTGGACGGTGACTTGGCAAGGTGTAGAAGGCAATGATCTTATCGTCGGTACGTGAATACATATATATATATATATATCATTGAGGCTTGTTGGAAATAAAATATATGAACAAATTTAAAATAAAGAATCAGACTACATGAATGGGACGTGTTGGAGATGAAATATATATTTTGAATCTGGCCGACTGAATTTTTCGACGTACGACATGAAATGTCTACAAATCCTTTATTTTTCTTATTATACAGGAACTACGATTTCTGATGCGATCAAGAAAGCGGTGGACCCCTCGACGCAAGTCATAGAGATCGAAAATCCCGACAAAAATGACGTCAGGGCGAAAAACTTTTCTTACGCTATCGTCGTGGTTGGAGAGTTTCCCTACGCAGAATCGTACGGAGACAGCAAGAATCTTACGATTCCCGAACCTGGTTTGCGAACGATCGCTAACGTTTGCAGCGTTGTTAGATGCGTCGTGGTAATAGTTTCTGGTCGACCCGTTGCTATCGGTCCTTACCTAGCGCAGATCGACGCGCTGGTTGCTGCTTGGCTTCCAGGTATATAATATGATTGCAAATGAATCGAATATTAGTAGTCGTATTCGACTAGATTTCGAATTCTTTTAGTAACTATACGATACGAATATTCGAACTCGAACGTATTTCTTTTTTCCATTCTTCACAAAATCCGGTTTGTGATATATTATGTTGAATAATTCGAACAGAGTTATCCGAATGTATTTTAAATATATATTGGATCATTCAAATCGAATTCGAATAGATGTCATATTTGTATTCCGATACGAATATGTCGAATTCGAATATTAAATTTGTAACTGACAAATAAAAGTTAAATTCATTTGTTAATCTACTTTCAGGTACCGAAGGCGTAGGTGTGGCCGATGTTCTTTTTGGCGATTTTGGTTTCACCGGGAAACTCGCTCACACTTGGTTTAAGTCCATCAATCAGCTTCCGATGAACGTCGGAGATCCACACTATGACCCGCTGTTTGCGCTTGGCTTCGGCATTGAAACGAAGCATAGGCAAGAGATTTAATGAGCACATCACTATAATGTTTTATGTATATGAAGATTTTCACCGGGTTATAACGCCTTGAATAAACAGTTCGTATGATAATCTTTTATTTATTTTGCGAAGCTTTTGTGATTCTCAGCATCTTGACGCATTTTTTCTTCGTCGCGCCTATTTGTGATTGATCCTTTCGCAACTTCGGCGATCGATCTTATTATTTGCACTTTTGTGCGGCCTTATTTTGCGGTATTTCGCGATAGTAGAAAAGCGCTATAACCATGCAAAAATAAATTGCATGGCGAAGGGTAAGAAAGTGAAAGCAAGTCTATGTTAAAGTTTATAGAAGAGCGTCACGTCGCAAAATAGATCGCCTTTTGCTAGCGGCGTTGTTATTTGTTCCTAGGCAATGATCTCATGTAATAAAACGCAAACATCTCGTTTAATACAACATGGGCGATATATGAGCGTGATTGAAGGCGTCGAGTCGATACTTGCGCTGAATAAAGACTTTTGGTGGTAAGCGTAAATGGCGCACAATGGATTTGCCATTTTTTAGTTAAATAGGCGACAACGTATTTATGCTAGGCTGTAAATGGGCTCGAGGCCGAGCTTTATGCTAAAAAATAAAATAAAAATAAGTTAAAAGAATTAATTAAAAAATGAAAAAGCTCACAGTCACAAGCCGTTCGACAAATTTCCATCACTGTAAAAATTTATATCCAAGAAAAGAGAGACAAGAAAATCGCGTGGATTCTCTCTCTAAGTTTTTTTCTTCTCCACACGCACACGACCCAAACCCTCTAACGGTAAAAAACCTTTCATATTCCTAGCCGTTTCCGGCCATCCCCTACGTCAACTCCGGCCGGTTTGGATCAGGCTAGGCGGTAAACTTCGACCCCCCGCCGCCGGGATCAGACGGCGGTGGTCTGGGGGTGGGTCTCTCTTGGATTTCTCTCGGCCTCTTTCGATAGCTATTTCTGGTTTTTTCATCTTCAGCAACTCAAGACGTTTCATCTCCTACAACAATCTGCAGCCATCACCGTCTCCTCATCATCCATCCCTGCCATCGCTGTTTCCGACCTAGTTTATCGGACGAGGTCGGTCGGAGGTAGTGGACTCCTGTTCGTGACGCCTCATATTCAACATGGCATCGTCTTCTTCAATGTGTGGTTCGATGATATCTTCGTCGACGGTACCAAGTGGCCCGATTGTTGAAGGGCTTAATCTGGGATTTTTGGGCCGGGATTACCCGACTTTTGCTGCACAGTTCCCCCAATCGGAATTTAAAGAACTATTTGACAGGTTTCAGGGAAGATCGGATAATACTGATGGCGAACAAAATAATCCTAACCCTAACCCAACAGCGGTGGCGGCTACTGATGATCGCCGATACGTCGTGTCTACTGGCAAACTTCGGGACCCATCTACTTCGGCGAAACCCGGGTTCTACAGGCCAGGAACGCCGCCTCCGCCTAGCTTCTCTTCCAAAAATAGATCGCTACATGTTCATCTCTCCGATGATGTCGACCATCGGGACGAGGATATACCAGACCCTAACACTGCAACCTCAGCGCAGACAAGTAGCATCATAACGAGGCTGCTTGAAGCACCTAACCCTAAATCTAGTATAATTGGCGAGGAAACTGTCACGTCGGTTTCTACTGACGCTACAGAAGGCTTGATAAAGGCCAATACATCTTACGCCAGCTTGCTTGGAGGAGGTACAGCCAAGGGCCCACGTACCACACTTAAATATACACCCCCGAAGCGTGTCAATGGCGAAATTGCGGTTCAGCCATCGTGGGAAGTAGCAGCGAAAGGACTGGACCGGTGGAAGAACTCTTGTCGGCTATTTCTTTGGACGCAGACCTTAATACCCTATGGCGGAAAATTTTTTTCGCTCAATATGGCCGCTTCTTGTAGAGGTACGTGCTACAGCTACGGGCTTCTTTAAGTTACGCTTCAAAACGAATGAAGCTATGGTGAATGCTCTTGAGGGGGGGCCGTGGCTCTACCAAGGACAACCACTATTTCTTCAAGAATGGAAACCGGGACTCACGCTGGCAAATCAAGAGCAGGAAAAGATACCCACGTGGATCAAACTTAGGAATATCCCATCGGAATACTGGACTGACGAGGGCCTGGCCATTATTGCAAGTGCCATCGGCGAACCACTTTTCACAGACGCGCTGACGACGAGCATGGAAAGAATAGACTACGCACGAGTATGCATAATGAAGAAAGTAAACGACCCGTACGTTGACGAATTTAAGCTTGAACTACTACACAAAAAGGAGAGGCTGGGGAAACCATCACAGTACATGTCGAGTATGAATGGAGACCCACGCCATGCCCACAATGCTCAGCAACCACCCACAGCGAACAAACGTGCCCTCAAATTCCACGGCCTGCCCCAACAAAAGCTGCAACCAAAGGAAAGATGACAAAACCGCAGCAAGAACGGAGGCAAATTGCGACTAAGAGAACAGTGCAGAACAAAAGAGAAAACACGGCTGCCCCAGACCGAGCAACCAAAGAACCAGCCACAGATTCGTCGCCAAGAAGTAGAAAAGAGAAAGGAAAAGCGACGGACAAAATAGTGGAGTCACAATTTAAAAACCCCTTCGAGGTACTTGCGCATCTGGAGGATGATGGGGAACGATATGGAGCTGAGAATGGCGACACGATTCAAAAGGCCTAAAAAGCACCCTTACAGAGGTTTCTAAATGATACAAATCGCTGTATGGAATGTTCGAGGTCTAAATAAATTAGACCACAGGGTAGCAATACGAGAGTTAATTAGGAAGTACAACTTAAAAATGATTGGGTTACTAGAAACAAGAGTCTCAGCTGCAAATGCCGAATTTATGTCGCAATACATTAGTACCTGGAACTGGTTTTTCGACTACAATATGGGACCGGGCTCACGTGCATGGCTAGGATGGGATGCCAGGTACGCTACAGTTAGTATTGAACGGATCTCTACTCAAGCTATACACTGTAAGGTGCGATCTCTACCGTATGGTAATGACCTTTTTGTCTCGATAATTTATGGAAAAAACCTACGTGAAGAACGACGAGAATTATTGGGAGGAACTTGAAACGATATCTTACGAGAGGATGGCTGACCCATGGATCGTCATGGGCGACTTCAATGCGATAACAGGACCCCACGAGACTCGGGGAGGTGCACCTTTGCCGGGTGATTATGGAGATATGCAGACGTGTTTCACGGCGGCTGATCTCAGCGCCGTACCACAGGTCGGGCCATTCTTTACATGGCATAATCGTCAATTTGGAACTGCTGCAATTTGGCGTAGACTAGACAGAATGGTGGCGAACCCAAACTGGTTTACACGACACCCGAACATACGATATCGAACTGCCTTACAGGCTACATCGGACCACTGCCCATTAGTGCTGGAGACGGATCAAACGGCGCCACGACAGGGAACTACTTTTCGCTTTGACAACTTCTTGATCCGCGACCGCCGATTCATACCAATAGTGGATCAGACTTGGCAAATGCATCAGCCTAGAGTCCCGATGTTTTCTGTGATAAAACGACTGAAAATGCTTAAGCAGCAGCTGAAACGGCTACGCCGGGACAAAGGAGACCTATGCAAAACATGGTGGCAGCCCAGAAATTCCTCGAACAGGCCCAGGACTACACGACGTACTACCCGCAGGAATCTCGTTTCCAACACCTAGAAACCGTATGCCGGTGGTGTGTTTGCGAGAGCTGTGGAGATGGAACAAGCCTACTTGCGACAACGGGCAAAATTGACGTGGATGAAGGATGGTGATCAATGCACCGCCTTCTATTTCAAAAAGGTTTCGTTACGCCGTAGTACCAACTGTATTTTCTCCCTCGAGGATGAAAATGGAACAAGCATAGAAGGGGAAGATGGGGTTGTGACTGAACTATTGCGCTTCTACCAAGATCTACTAGGCCAAACAATTCACCCTGAGTTAAATGCCCTAGCAGAGGTGGGAAGATACCTACCTAATAAACTTCCCCATGAGGACGCAATGCACATGATCCGTCAGGTCTCCGCAGCTGAAATCAAGGATGCCCTTTTCTCTATAAACGATGACAAAGCGCCTGGACCGGATGGATTTACGTCGGCCTTTTTTAAGGCTGCTTGGAGTATCGTGGGACCCGACATTACGCACGCAACACAGGAATTTTTTCGGACGGGCTACCTACTTAAGGAACTCAACAGTACCCTCATCACACTCATCCCAAAGAGTGGTTCACCCAGAAGGGCCTCGGACTTCCGCCCCATCTCGTGCTGCAACGTCTTATACAAAATCATTTCCAAAGTCCTCGCCAACCACATCAAAGGCTGTCTCGACCGCTTGGTCCACGCAACCCAAATGGCTTTTGTCCCCGGTCGATGCATATCCGACAATATCTTGCTAGCTCAAGAATTATGCCATGGATACAAAAGTGCTCAACCACCTGCACGAGTCGCTGTCAAAGTTGATCTTGCTAAGGCATATGATCGAGTAGAATGGGAATTCATATTGGCTACGCTTAAAGAACTGCACTTCCACCCAACTTTCGTTGGATGGATCCGAAGCTGCCTCACGACGACCCTATTTTCGATCAACATTAATGGACGACCCGAAGGTCTCTTTCATGGAAGACGAGGACTACGACAAGGGGACCCAATCTCGCCGTACCTGTTCACGCTCGTAATGGAAGTATTGCATGGGATCGTCAGACACAAAACACAAGCTGAGAGCGGGTTCGAATACCACTGGAGATGTGAACCTCTCTCGCTCGTCATGCTCACTTTCGCCGATGACCTATTGCTCTTGTCAAATGCAGATTGCACGTCGACGAGACTACTAAAGGAGGGACTTGAGCAATTCGCTAACCTTTCTGGTCTCCACGCTAACCCACAGAAAAGTGAGATCTTCATCCCCAAACGAGCAGAACACCTAACAAGCACGATTCAAGCCATTATGGGATTCTCTGTTGGGCACCTACCGGTGCGATATCTAGGTGTACCACTAATTACTTCACGGCTGACTGCACAGGACTGCTCACCGCTGCTTCATAACGTTGATCGTCGCATTGGTTCTTGGATGAATCGCTCCTTATCCTATGCGGGACGACTACAATTGATCAAATCCATCATTCTCGCACTTCACGTCTATTGGTCTGGAGTATTCCTACTCCCAAAAGGGATTATTCGGGAAATTGAAAAGAGGATTCGCAAATTTCTCTGGGCCGGCAACTCGGCAAAAGTCGTATGGGCGGACGCATGCCTACCCGTCGCGGAAGGAGCCTCGTTCTACGCTCAATCGAAGCGGACAACCGAGCATTGCTCCTAAAACACCTATGGCGACTGGCAACCCGGGATGAGAGGTCCATTTGGGTGACTTGGGTCCTACGAACTCGCCTAGTGAACAAATCCATATGGACTATACAGCCCTCAGCTCGGGCTGCGTGGAGTTGGAATAAACTTCTAAAACTACGACTAATACTCCGTAGTTTCATCTCTTTTCAGGTTGGAAATGGCTCGTCGGTTCTCCTATGGCTCGATCCATGGCTTCAGGCAACACCACTAGCGACTACGTACCCGAGGGGACCAAGGGTGATGGGCCTTCCACTCGATTCAAAGCTGAACGCGGTGATCGACAGTACCGGATGGCGGTGGCCGGCGACAAGAACAAAGGAGTGCAGGGAGATCACTGCTGCCCTACCTATCGACCAACCCGAAAGGAATGATAGGATTGTTTGGGTTGGGTCGACAGATGGTAAGTTCAGTACGCATGCGGCCAGGGAGGCAATACGCGATAGGAAACCACATGTTGAGTGGGCGACACTGCTCGGAGGAGCTCTTCGGGTCCCTCGGCACGAATTCATTTTGTGGTTGGCCATACGTGAACGGTGGGCAACGAGGGATAAGACCTGGGTTGCGACAGCTGCGGGAGCGAGTACGTGCCTACTATGCGACGGCATGGACACTGAGACTACTAAACACCTTCTGTTTGAATGCCCTTTTTCCTACACCTGCTTGCGGCTGCTACGAAGGAAAGTACGTCTATCTTGGCCGTATAGGGAGTGGCACATGGGACTAAAGTGGGCTGCTCGCCGCTGGCGGGGAAGACACCTGCACAACCTCGCCAACCGCCACATCCTTGCCTCGCTAGTATACCACATCTGGAAGGAACGCAACCAACGATGGCGTGAGGGACGCTCGAGAACGGCGGAACTCATTGTTGAGGACGTTATCCATGTTCTGAGTATGCGTTTATGCACTATATCAGATTCTTATAGGTTGCAGGCATGTGCCTTACGAAGAGATTGGCGAATAGCTTGGTAGGCTACGTAGTGTTCATGGCATTCTCAGTTGATACGGTTAGCTTTGCATTTGGCTTTGATTTGATTGCACATTGGTAATCTGTTACCACCTGTGCCGTCGTTTTAGCACAACTTTTGTACCTCCTTTTTATTTATTTAGTGACCTTCTTCCAAAAAAAAGAAAGAAAGAAGATAGCAGCATACAATTTTTTATATATATCTTAAAATAATTTTAAGGGTCTTTACACATAAATACCCATTTGGAAAAAAACTCGTAATTTAGTACCCTGTCAGATTTTTTTTATATGTAGGTACCTAATACAATAATTTTTTTTGCAGATAGGTACCCGATCGACGCCATACAACACATTTAGCTACCCTATATCAACGTACTGTGGTACGTCATACGTTGAGAAAATGGAACGCTGTATTAGCACATTTAGGTACGCCATCTTTAACACATAAGGTACGCCGTACAAACACATTTAGCTACCCTATATCAAATGTGTTATAGTGCGCCATACGCACACAGCAAGGTACGGCGTGACTGGAGAAACTGGAAAACATTAAATTGGGTATCTATCGGTAAAAATTTCTGACATGGGTATATATCTGTAAAAATTTAGTCAAGTAGGTATTTAAATGTAGATGTCACTACTTTTAAAATTATGATCAAATTCTAATTATTTATTATTATTATCATTATTATTGTTATATCATTATTATTATTATGTTATTATTATTATTATTATTATTACTACTACTACTATACTACTACTACTAAATTATAAATCTCTAATTTAAATAGACTCTTGACACGGATTTTTTTGTTAAATAGGATTACTTTTGTGTGAAATTAAAAAAAAGGGATTCTAGGTTTTCTAATTAAAAAAAAGGGTGTTTTAAAAAAAAAAAACGAAGTGTTTGATTATCATTTTGATCCGCTCGATTGAAATTTCATGTCGAAATGAGATTTTAATCGATGGGTTTGTGATTCTTACATGTATTAACCCCAAATCTGGGTGAATTTTCGTGTTTTTAAGCTTGAAATCGACGTTTTCGAGTAAAAAACGATTTATTCGAATATTTTATTCAAACTATTCGAATGAATTCGAATAGAAAAATAACACTTATTCGAGTAAAAAAAAATTCGAATTAATATTTTTCAATTCGAGTTTTTCTTTACTCGAATTGATTAATTCGAATAAATTCGAATTAAAAAAAAAATTATTCCAATTAATTCGAATTTTTTAATTCCTCGAATAAATGCTACTTAAGTTGGGGTATTTCAGTAACTTTCGGTCCGTTCCCTTTTATTTAATAAAAATAGGAAACGTTTTCTGTTAAAATAACCCGACCGCTATTGCAATGTACACTTGCAAGCACATTCGAATAAAAAGTAAAAAGTAACTCAAATTTATCTAACCCATCTAGCTCGGCGAGAATCAAGATCGATTTTGTGGAATTAGGTTGATGCCCTTTTTGTTTTCCGAAGATGTTCAACGGCATGATGGATCCAGAATTGATGAGGATGGCTCAGGAGCAGATGAGCCGTATGTCGCCTGCTGAGATGGCAAGATTGCAGCAACAGGTCCTTTATAACTTTTTGTTAATTTATGAAGGCGAGATGGCTGGAATTTATCTAGTGAACTGTATGGGAGATTTGTTCGATTGATTGCTTGTGTTGGTGTAACTATTGATTTCTGCGTGTGGATTATGGAAATTGATTGTGTTTGGTACCTAGTTGATTGGAAGAGTGGTGATTTTAGTAAATCTTTTTGTCTATTGGTTATACAATCCGTTGATTGTGTGAAAGGCTTTTAGATTGAAGGATTAACGGTATCTGGAAATTTCTGTGCTTATAGTTGGTTTTGGATTGCTTGTAGCCGGTGAGTTAATCTCTGAAGCATTTGGTGTGTGCAGAATTACTGGGAAATATGGTTACAATCTGACCGTTGTGATGATATTATTCCTTTCCTATTTCTTGGGGAAATATAAGCTTAATAATCTCTCATGGTTGAATATTTAATGCATCTGAGTTGGTGATTTCCTGTTGAATATCATTCAATATTTCTTTGTTTATTTACAGATGATGTCGAATCCAGCGTTGATCAGAATGGCTTCTGAAAGCATGAAAAATTTGAGGCCAGAAGACTTGAAGCAAGCTGCGGAGCAGTTAAAGCATACTCGACCCGAGGATATGGCTGAGATCGGTGAGAAAATGGCGAAAGCTTCCCCCGAGGAAATAGCTGCTATGCGTGCTCAAATGGATGGTCAGATTTCTTATCAAATTAGTGCAGCTGAAATGTTGAAGAAACAGGTTTAGATCAATAACAAAAAAACGAATTAATTCTGAACTTGTTTAAGCTTATTCTTCTGATAGTTTTCATCAACAGGATGGCTTTTTATGTTCTAATGGTCATTTACTCGAGTTATGTGTGACAGGGTAATGACCTTCACAGTCGGGGACAGTACAAAAGTGCCCTACAAAAATATATTCAGGTGATGAATTCTTCTAATTCTGTCCTGTTAGAGCATATGCTTATGTGAATCACTTTACCTAATTTTTTATGTTCTCTTTCCTTCATGTGTTGTAACAGGCAAAGAAGAATCTTACAGATGTTCCTGCTTCCAAAGGAAGAAAGCTGGTCTTGGCATGCTCTGTTAATATGATGTCGTGTTACTTGAAAACTAAACAGTATGACGAGTGTATCAGAGAAGGAACTGAGGTAAGGTTCCTACAGTTTATTTTATGAGTTTTTTGCTTAATTTTCCTTGCCTGGAAAATTCTCCTATTTTTCATAATCGTACAAAGGCTTAGTAATGTCTTGGCCTTTCCCAGTCCTTGCAACTTTTATCGCCTAATTCGAAGTTTTTGTTTTAATAAAATAGACCACATATGTGTTGTTCACATTTCCCAGTCCTTTCAACTTCTATCGCCTAATTCGAAGTTTTTGTTTTAGAATAAATAGACCACATATCTGTTGTTCACCAGTTTTTAATGTATTATCTCGTAGAAGAAAGTGGGATCAACCTTAACCTTATCTCTTAATTTTCTGATCATAACCTAGCACATTATTGGTACCACAGGTTCTTGAATATGATGCTCAGAATGTTAAAGCCCTCTACCGAAGGGGTCAGGCATACAGAGAACTGGGGCAACTGCAGGTAGTAATGTGACTTCTGTCGTTCTTGTTTGAAATCAAAATTAGTCTTTTGGATGATTGGCATATTAGAAAAGATGTTTTCATGTTTATTTGACTGCATCTCATATATGCAGGAGGCTGTGTCTGACTTAACTAAAGCCCATGAAGTTTCCCCTGAAGATGAAACTATTGCAGATGCTTTAAGGTACATTTTTCTTGCAATTTTTTTGTCCACTCAAATCGTAGAATTTCAACAGTGTGCTGAGAGAATATCAATGATATTAGTGGTGGTACCATTAACAAAAATAATCAATTATTCTTAATAGTTATTGTCAATAAATAAGAGTGCACTTAGCTAATTTTTTACTATGATCTTCCTATCTTGGTCACTGAAATGGAGAAATATTTATTGTCATATGTGTATTTATGATAGTTGACCATAATGAGAAGTATTGATGCACTATACTTTTCTTCTTTTATCGGGAATCAATAATTTGTGCGGATATTATAGAGAATTGATTATATGTCAATGGCCTTGGTAGTTTCATCCAATAAACTAGTTTTTTTTTCGGGGGGGGGGGGGGGGGGGGGGGGGGCTTTTGAGTCCTCGGTAAGACTCTGAATTGTTCATAGTTATCTGTTTCTTTAGTGGAAGAAATTTTCCAACTTAAGGTCCATTTTTTCTCGTATGTAGAATTGCCAAAGGAGATCTGACCAAAAATGGTGGTGGTCGTTCTGCAAGAGGAGGTATATTGCCATGCTAAGCCGTTATTTATTGTCGATTGACATACTTTCAATTGCTTGAGTCATGGATGAATTCTACTTAATTGAAATTCTTGCTTTATTTAAGGGGTGGTTATTGAAGAAATAATCGAAGACCACATTGTGCCATCTCAAAGCCATGTCAATTCAAAGTCAGAACAAGTGCAAGAGGAAACCAGTCAATCGGACACAAGTCAGATGGATAATTTACGGAATGGCAATTTTTCAACCCTAAAAGATGACCCACAAAATCTTAGGTATGTTGCTGTTAATTAAACCTGTATATTTTGACTTCTACCTCCAAGTGAAAGCTCACCACTTCGTTATGCATTTCAATATTTTCTTTCAGATTGGTTCAGAGTCTTAGAAACACAAGAGACATCTAAATTCGTCCGATCTTGTGTTCTTCAGAATTGTCAAAGTTTCCTTTAATTTTTTTCCACTTTTTTCTTTCCAATAACCCCTTCAGCGCACTGGAGCTGGAGTATAAACTTTTTTGTACTGTTGCTCAAGCATGGAAGAGTAGAACGCACATCAGTGGAAGCTAATTGTAAATTTTTCCGTGGTTTAGGGCTTTCCAGGACTTCATTTCTCGGACTGATCCTGAAACTTTATCTGCCATTAATGGGGGAAACGTTGAAGGTATATCTCCTGATATGCTGAAGAGTGCCTCAAATATGATTGGCAAAATGTCCCCCGAAGAACTTCAAAGGATGTTCCAATTAGCTTCATCCTTTCAAGGCCAAAATCCAAATACGGAACGTGGTTCGCTTCCATCTGAGATGTCACCTGACATGATCAAGGCAGCCACTGATATGATGGGTAAAATGTCAGCCGAAGATCTTCAAAAAATGTTCGAAATGTCATCTTCGTTAAAGGGAAATGATGTGTCATCTTCATCATCGAATTCTCATGCTAATCCTTCGATTCCCCCAAATATGACGCCTGATATGCTCAAAATGGCCAGTGATATGGTTGCTAAGATGCCTCTTGAAGAACGCCAAAAGATGTTTGAAATCGCCTCGTCCTTGGGAGGACAAGGAGCAGTACCTTCAACTGCGGCGACAGCATTCAACGGTACAAATACTGATGATAGTAAAGCAAAAGAAGATATCCACGTTAATGGCAATCGATATGGCGAAAGAAGCTCCTCTAATGGTGCGAATCCTAGCAGTTCGTCTCAGTTGAACATTCCAAGTTCCAATGTAGATCTTCAAGAACAGATGAGAAATCAAATGAAAGATCCAGCTATGAGACAGGTTTGCACTTTCAAGAATCATTTTTTCCTATAGTGCTATTAATCAATCATGCAAACTAACTTTGATAGAATTAGCTTTGAATTGCTATACTATATGAATTCATCATATTCCTCAACTCGGCAGATGCTTACATCAATGATGAAGAATATGAGCCCAGAAATGATGTCTAACATGAGCGAGCAATTCGGTTTCAAGCTTTCCCGCGAAGACGCCGAAAAAGCCCAGCAAGCCATGTCATCTTTATCGCCCGAAGCTTTGGAATCAATGGTATGTGATGGCCGACATTTTACCTATATTATCAGTTGAATTATCTTCACACCACTTACATGTTTTCTCCATGATAATTTCTATTCAATATAATTTTTTAAAACAGATGAAATGGGCTGATAGGATACAGCGAGGCGTCGAAGGTGCGAAGAAGACGAAAAACTTCTTTCTGGGAAGGCAAGGCATGATATTGGCTATCGTTATGCTGTTATTCGCCGTGGTTCTTCACTGGTTTGGGTTCATTGGCAAGTAAGTTGGGACATATATGTCTTACTCCCTTAACAAATGTGTTAATGTCTGAAGATCATGTCATAATATATGCACTAGGCTTGTGAGAAACTGTTGTATGATTAAGGTTGTTTAGAAATGATTTTGTTAATTTTGTAATTATCTTAATGCTTAACACCATTTCTTTTTCTTTTAACTTGCAAGATTAGAATTTTTGAGAGATGATTAATTTAACTTGTGCTCGACTCGTGGGTTCGTTTACTTGACGAACCCAAGTGGAGTTTAAGGAACGAAATTTTAAATTTAAATTAAACGTAGTAAAGAGTAGTTGGCGAGTCGATTTTTAGTTTATGATGAAAGTTCGAGTTCGAATCGAACTTCAGTTCAGCCAAGTTAGCTCGTCAAGCTCGTCTTTTTGAGCCAATTCCATTCATTTTTCACCCTTGATTTCATCTGTCGAGACAAAGCAGTAGATAAATTATGTAAATTCAAGTTCGATTAATGAGGATTTTAAGATTTTGGCTAAAACATTAAAAGCAATTAATCTACCAAGACAGAACAGAAGATAAAATTATGTAAATTCATGTTCGATTGATGATGATTTTCAAGTTGGGCTAAAACATTACAACTTACAAGCAATTAAAAGATTTATGAAATTGGCAGAGGCTCTCACGCAATGGGGCGATTTGATAACTCGTGCTGAATTATGGGTCTAATTTGTTCAGAATCTTATATATAGTGAATTGTCGAAATGCAGGCAATAGGTGGAACATGTCAGGTGAAGAAGAGGAAAACGCAGCTGAGCTGAAAATCTCTGATGGTACCCCTTTTTTTCCGCTATCCATTGCCTAATGCTTACAAATTTGGATTAATTTGAATGTTGAAGTTATTGAGATTTACCCGATTTGCTGCTGCTGTGAAAATCGAGTTCAAAAAAGTTGATGCCCTTATTTTTCTATGGTTTGTTTCAAAATTTTGGAAGGCCAAGTGTTTGATGAATTGCGAAGTTGCACTAATTATTGAGCACAAATACGAGCAGCTCCAGCACATGGCAGATGACCCAATGAATCAAATGTCACAGTGAGTGGACTCTTTCATTTCTGCATATGATTTTGTTAACTTCTGTTTAAAAGAACTTTCTGGAGTTAGAGTTGAAAGGTCTCGAGCAATGGCTTGGTTTTACATGTTCCTTTTTTTCCCTGACGAGTGACGTTGATATGAAAAAATTTTGCATCTTGAGATGATTGTTGATTCTGCCATGATTATAATTCCATTTTTATGATCGTTTTATGTTACATAATCGTTGGTTCGGTGATTGGGTTTTGACTCCTCGTCGAGAAATCGCTCCAACCGTAAAACGTATGAGCAGATAAGAATCCTGATGCTGTCAGACAAGTCCAAGAGTATCCTTTTGTTTTTGGTAATAATGTCAAACTCTTATCATTAGGACATTTTGAATCCGTCGTATGATATGAAGCTTTTTGTATGCCTTAACTGAAGTTCAGAATGTTCTAACCAGAATTAAGCTGGCTGAATTCGAGGTAACGTATCTCCATTTTCTGGTAATACCTTCGTAATTTCGGATCATAGTCTTCATCATTGAAGGTAACGCTTTCGGATCATAGTCTTCATCATTGAATGTAACGCTTCAGCTCTGTGTTCCTGGAAATTTCTGTCCTCAATTATACCATGGAGGAAGCATTATCCAAGGTACCTTCTTGCAAGGTAAATTCATCCGAGAACTCGACTATCTTAAAATCATACATTTTGATCTTGCGAATATTCATTCCGTCGGTTTCAATGGAATCTTGAAACTCTATTTTAAAATATTGAGTAAATGGTGACCGATCTTTCTCTGATCAAGAAGTTCGAGTAAGCATATCTTTCTCCGCAGCTCCATGACCATTATCTTGCAGGTATTCCATATACGTGCGACGAAATAAATAAGGTTAGGCTTCATTTTCATCATCCAATCGAAAGAAAAAAAAGTTGGTGTGATTAAATTTTGCTTGCTTCGCTTCTGCTAATTCGTTCTTTAATGCAAAAACAATCCCAAGAAGAAGAAGAAGAAGAAAACCAACCGAAAGTACGACAACTTCCCTCTCTCATTCCAAGGAATAAACCGCGACGAAAGACATCAAAACGCTCCCAATCCAAAGCTTCCCATCCCTCTCCTCGACCTCACTCACCGCCCTAACGACTTTCCCGTCCCTATCCTCCAAAACCTTCAAAAGCTTCCCTTCGGCGCTGTACTTCACCACTATCGCATGCATATGTCCTCCTATTTGCATCAGGTAATGCGCCCTCGCCGATATCGGAAGTTTCAGCAACAGCTTTCGTACGCTGGGGAACATTCCCGAGAGGTATGAGTATAAGCTCCGACGGCAGTGGAGCGCCACCCAAAACTCGCCTTCTTCGTTCGTCCTCACATTGTCTGGGTGTCCGGGTAAGTTCGCCATAACCTCGTGGGTCCCGCTTTTCTCGCCTTTTAGCCAGTATTTGCTCAGCCTATTTTGAATCATCAGTAAAGAATTAGACTGTTTAAGAATGAGAGCACTAGTTTGGGTGGCGACTGGCGAACGCCATGTTTTGGTCCCTCAGTGTTTGGCTGAGGCCGAGAGTTGGGTTAGTGGGGTCCAGTCAAATTGGACCCCATGCCCAGTATTTTTAAAATTTTTCGCTGGGGTTCCCTTATAATATTTTATTTTTCAATTTTAATCCTATTATTAAATATTTACCCGATATTATTAAATAATTTTTTTAGTGGGGTCCATGACGCCACTGGGTCTCACATGCCTCCGCTAATGGGTATTAAAGTTTTTAGTCTTCTATGTTCTGAGACGTCATATTTGGTCCCCAAACATTGGGGGACAAAAAACGGCGTTCTCTCGTGTTTGTGTATATATGATGCGTATTCAACAAACCTTCCTAATGCTCCCTCACAGAAGACTAGGAAAGAACCGTCTTTGCTGAGGGAAACGCCGTTGGGAAACTGAATGTTTTGGACCAAAACGACGGTTTCTTTCGTCTTCGGGTCGTACTTAAGCAGTCGCCCGCTATCGTCTCCCGAGAATACCAACTGCAGAAAGTTCCTGAAAAAAAAAACGATATACACCGTAAGTTTCCAATTTTCTCGTCATTTTTAAAAACTGACTAACCTCCTTTGATAGTTTACGCTGCTATCGGTGAAATAAACGTTGCCTTCGTCGTCGACGTCCAAGTCGTTCGTAAACCCTAAAGGCAATCCCTCGGCCTCGGTGGTCAGAGAAGTCGCTAATCCCCCTTCGGGCCCCACCTTCAATATCCCGAGGTACGCATCTGCTATGTATAATTCTCCGGTTTTCTTATCGAACCTCAGCCCCAAAGGCCTCCCACATACGTGCTCGTATTTTGCGTAGCTCAAAATCGAAGGTTTCGGCCCGCAAAGTCCGGACCTAAAACCAAACGAAAAACATTAGTTCTTGAGAATCCGATTCACCGTAGTTCGTAAGTTAGAAAACACAATGCACTGTGTTGAGGTTTCTGTCTAGTTCAAACCCACTTAGTATATCAAGGTTAAGTTGCTTTGTTAAACAAATCTAGAAAAATGGGTTGCAAAATAATTTGCGAAACCATTTTCTCATGTTCGGTTATGCCAGCACATATTAAACGGGACCTATTATAGTTTATCCCAAAGGGACCCATAATATTAATTTTCTTGTACTGTTATTTCATGGGCTTGGACCTTTCAATTAAATTGGGTTACAAACCAAACGTAACACAAGAGACAGTCTCCCCGTATCACCCATTGATTTCAGAAGAAATCCAAGATTTCAATACACTGCACTGACCTGTTGGCAGAAGTGTAGGCGAAATCTTTCCATTGCGTGCCGTCCCAGAAAACGACCCGCCCATCGGCCAGGCCCGTATACGGGCCCGGCCCGACGGATCGAACGCTAAGCTTTCGGGCCCTTGGACTTGGCCCGAAAACATAATCGTCGATCTCTGAAGGAGATTCTCTCGGTCCCTATCGATGGGCAATTCCGACCAGGGCGGAGTTTCGACTTTGAACGCCTTAAAGTCGGGAAATTCGTGTATTGCGCTGTGGTTGAAAGGGTCGACGGCGCAGTAGACGGCCAATATGAGGAATATTCCGGTGAATATTCCGGCGAGTCCCATCTTTTTATTGGTAATAAACAAGGTTTGTAGGAATTTGTTTTTCTGTTAGTTATATGCAAGTATTAGAGTGAGTGAAGCGTTTGCTACCTACCTATACAAGTTATGTGTTTTAATTGCTTGGCCAACTACTCGTTAGCTAACTTTTAAATGCTTGATGACGTGTCTCTTTGTGGTTCGTGGATGTGAATTGTACACGTGGACATTCAGTGTTTATGGGCCTTTAGAGTTATGAGACTTTCTGACTAGTTTTATTACAACGGGCCCATAAAGTACTAGTCTTGTCAGTGGTTAGATACTAAACCTTCCTTTTACTGCTTGGAACTAAATATCTATTTTTGTTGAAAAGGTCATGGTTAATCCGTTTTGAGTGGCTTTTTGATGAAGAGGGGTAGAAAATGTCATTACTAAATATAGCAACCAAGATTTTGTAGGCCTCGGGGTGATATATACCGTATACTGTTTATATTCAGAGTTAATTGCGAGGTTCAAAAAACATAGAATAAGTTTGTTGAAATGACTAGTTGAAGTGTTTTTATTATGAAATGATTATCGTTTTATATTTTAGAAATGGTTTTTGTTATGCGTAGAAAATCCCTCCATAGGCCATATCAAACCCCATATAACTAGAAAATCACACAACAGCTTCTAACGGTTTGCCCGAATTTCGATTAGATCAAAATTCGTTCTCAACTAGGATCTGTCCGGTACCGTGGGATGTGCTAGGCGAATACCTGGACTCGCGGATTCCTCCCGTGCCAGTTGAGACGGACCTAGAGACTCGCGCTTAAAAATGGTAATGACCTCGAACGAAAACGGCGGGCTTTTCTCTAGAACCCAACGAATGGGATTCGTTGAGGAAGTGGCCGTGTCGACGATTTAGTTAAGTTCCGTTGAGGTTCACGTAAATAATTAGGACTTAAGATTGTCTTAAGTGCTTAATTAATTAACTAAGTGAGGCTCGATTGTAATTAAATAATTAGATTGGATTTAATTATTTTATTACTTAAAATTGAGGGACTAAATTGAGAATTTAGAAACCTCGTGGGCCAAAATGGAATAAATCAAAAATGTGCATGTTGACTTGGTCTTGTACATGTGTACATTTTCTAGCATGCATATTAGTTGAGGTGGCATATGAGTCACACTTTGAGAGCATTCAAGTGTTATAAATTTTAATGATCTAACCTTAGTGGAATTTTACTACATGCATAATAGAGTAGATAGAGAACTTGGTTCTTTAGAAACAAAAAGGATAGAGCAAGTAATGTAAGAATGCTCCAAGCCTAAGTACTTGGTACTTTGCTCTCAAAAACTGCATACTAGAGAGAATAACATAAAGTGAGCTTAAGTTTTGAACTTCTCAAGCAACGTCAAGCCACGGGATCGTTCGACGAAGCCCGACGCCCGATGCCGTAGAAGCTTGGCTCGGTCCCTCGTCGGTCGTCGCCGTCGGTGCCGGTTCATCGGTCTCCTCGTCGGTGTCGGCATTCCCCCTAAACGTATCGGCGTGACCTAAAATCATAAAAGCGTCTTCGTCTCTCGGGTTACGATTTCTCGATGACGACGCCATTAGTTTTTCTAATATAAAAATAATAACGATATTTAATTGTAATAACGAGTGAGTGTGTGTAGTAGTGTAAATAAAATAATTAGTATTGCTAATAATATTAAATATTAATATGATGATGATTTTTAGAGAATTTTTTGGAGAGAAGGAGAGATTTAGATGTAATTGTAAGTTAAAATGGTTAAATGAGGTGGTATTTATAGATTTTCGTTTGGGGGTATAATGGTAATTTTTAGGTGTTTAGAATTAAAATAAAAAAAAATTGAGAGCCGTTGGGCCGGTTCCGGTTCCAGTCGGAACCGGAACCGGTAATCCGCGGTTCCGAATTCCCGAACCGGTTCTGGTTCTTGACCGGTTTCGTGGGCCAGTTTGGGCCGGTTCCGGGTTGGCCGGCCCAAAACCCATGTCTATTAATGGTTCACGCATTATTTGTGCAAAAATTACTATGTATATATTTATATCCATTTGTTAGTTGGTTACTTAACCCATGAATAAAAAAGTACTAAATGTTGATATCTAACTAGCAGAAAACAGGAAAAATAAATAGATTTTTGTCACCATCAATCGTATAATTTTTGTGAAGAATATGAATCTTGTTTGGTAAGTGTGGTCTATCGAGTGCGTTAGTTATGGGCTGATAGCCCGCCAACCTCGTCACCTAATCATTAACTTCTAATCATATTTATGACAATTATCTTGGGCAAGTATATTTTATCCATCTTTTTTTTGTTCTATCTAAATCATAGGATAACTATGATTTTGAAACACATAACTTGGATCATACAATCATGTAGTTTAAGAGTAGTGACTTTGATCATGCAGTAAATGCATACAAGTTAACTACGACATGCATTATTCCGTGTGAAATGTCGATCAAGAAAATGTGTAGTAATAATAATAAAATCGGTGGCTGACGATATTGATTACGGAATATGATAATGATGGTTTGGTATCAGTTTTCGCGTCATCGAATTAAATGAGGTTTTACTATCTACGACATCTATACAGTATACACACACGCACAACGAGGTACATTTTCTATCATATCTTCATGCTAGCTAGCTCCAATATACAATAATGAAAAATAAATGATCTCCATGTTGCTACTCTAATAATAATAACAATAATCTATTCTATTATAAAGGCTCTAGGGGTGATAAAAACTGCCAATTTCCATTCTAATTTGGTCTGTCAATTTTAACAATTAACTAATCAGATTTTATATACTAAAAAAAAAAGAAACCCACATTTTAATCAAAAGCCACATTGTACCAAGTGTAAAATACTATTTTTAGTATATTACCATCTAAATACATATTAAAATAATAATTAAAATTAAATTTTTAATTTCAATCAATTTTTATCTAATTGCACACACATAGGGCGTGCTATATATACTAGTAATAATAATAGTAATAATAATTATAAGAATAATGTAGTAATGACAATTACAATAGTAGTCATACAGTTCCAATATATAGCTCTTAATTTCTCGTGGATATTTGGTAATTGGGATTTCATAATACACTCTTTCAATTCAATATTTACCAATAAGGCTGTCGATATCCTATCATCACAATCAACATCATCGTTAGCATGGATGGACCAAGATATATAAACATACTAATCTAAAATAGAGAAGCTAGGATAAACGAAGAGTATTTTATTTATTAATTTTTAAATGCAGATGAGAAGAAGCCTTGCCGACGTGCCCGTGAACCAAGATTTGGGCCCGAGATTAAAATTATTAATAAAAAAAAATTAAAACAAAAGAACCTCTACATTGCTTGGACTTCAATCCATCTTTAGCTTAAAGCTAACAAATATGCCAAAACATATCTTCACGAAAAAGACATGAATATAATTTTTATTTACATATTACTTTTTTTTTTTATTTTCTCACAAAGGGAAAGACTATGTTCATCCTCTTCTCATGAACATGCATCAATTTCCATTACAGATAAACAAAAAAGACATAAATATATCTATTTAAACATATGTATCACTTTGACTCCTTTTTAGGATTACCTTAGGCTGAGTGCACTCACCTTTATTACATATAAACACTCCAAAGCCTAATCCCATAGGAATTGGAAAGAAAGCCTTCGCCTTCATCATCTTCTTCTGCTGCAACATTCAGAAAATGCACCACTTAATCTTCAGACGAAAAAGAAAATCACAGGATATGAATCAACTAACTAACAACCTAAGCATGCTTCTTGCATTTATCAACTATTTCATTGCCTAAAATCCAAAATTTATCGATAAAAAGCCACTCCATATATCGGAGATTAGCAGTTTTCGACAATAGCCCTCTAATTCCAAACACGATACATATAAAGGGACGCCATAATACGCCCAAATTCATAAAAAAACTTACTATTCTAACATACTTCACAAATATCATGTAACATGTAATGTCTAATCTCAACTATTTCAAGAACCAAATGATCATCAAAGGAATTGCCCCACAATCAATTAAAGAGAAACCATATATAAAAAAAGGCACCACCTTTACTACTCACCATAAGTGAAAAGAACGAAAACGAAAATTCGAATTTCGAGCACTCGAAATTCAGTCCTTGAGGATGACCGAGTCTGCGATCTCCATCAAAGGTTTCAAGCTGCCCGGCGAAAACTTTCGGGCAAACATATACTCAAACCCCGAAGAATTCGATTCCCTCAATTCACGAACCAGCCCGCCCGAAGCTTCCTCGGGCGGATACGTATATGGGTGCCCATCTACGCTGCCCGTCCAATTAACCCTCGTGAGCGTATACTTTGTGCAGCCATCGACGTCCTTCATCGACAAAAGGGTCGGGAAATAGTGTTCCTCGGGATAACACGAGTCTACATTCAGACATGGGAGCTTAAATTTCTTCCATAGCTTTCTATCCTCAATCACCATCAAGCTGTGCTTCCTTGTAAGAACAAAGAACTGAGACCCAACCCTAAATTCGTCGAATTTTACCTCGGGCAGCATTACGTTTTCGCCCCGAGCGTTGTATCGATCCCAGAGACTGGGCTGATCGTCGAGGATTTCGATGTAACTCTTGAAATCCGAGCCTTTCCCCAATTTTCGAATGTCGAATAAGAAATTGTAGAGGAAATTGAAGGAGTGGAGGGGTATACAGTGCTGGGAAATTAGAGCGAAGTACTGATTTGATGGATCGTCGAGCATCGCGGTGGCGAGCAGCCTCCGACCGGCGGAGACCAGCGTCGGCGACGAGCGCTGCGTCCTCTTGCTTGGGATGATTTTGTCTTGAACGGGCCTTCGAGGAAAGGCACGGCGGCGAATGGGTCGGCGTGGACGTAGATGTTGTAGTGTCGAGTCGACGCGCCGCCGAAGAATTTGATCCACAGAGGCTGGAAGTGGAGGGCGGAGTTTGTCAGGAACATAAAGGCGATCTTCGGCGGTCGAGGGCTTGGGTTCGTCGAGAAACGCGATTTCGCGACGGTAGGCGGTGGGACTTTTTCGAATCGTCGGCGCGGCGCGGCGGCGGCGGCGGTGTGCTGCTTGTCCATGTGGATGGCTTTGTGGAAGAGGGAGAGGTCGTCGAGCTCGTCGGGGTCGGTGATGGCCACGCGCGGCGGCGGGAGTATGTGTGGGGCGAGGACGAAATAGAGGAGTGGGAGAGTTAATATGAGGACCACGGTGGGGATCACGGCGGAGGGAGTGGTCATGACGGTGGCGGGCGGAACTGTTAGGTTTCAGAGAGAGAGACAGCGAGAGAGAGAGAGAGAGAGAGAGAGAGAGAGATGTATAAAAAGGTGATGTGTTACCATGTAATAAAGATTTGCATTATATCTTTTTCCTTTTTCTCTATTATATTATGTAATTCCGTACGTGGCAATATGTTATGTAATATATGAAGGCAAGCTAAATCGCTTTCTGTTGTGGCGATTTTTACGACAATAGTAAAGTTCAGTTATTCAATTTAATTCAGTACCATATCATCCTATACAGAGAAAAAAGCTCAGACGATTTTCACGGCGGCGATGTCTTCGGCGGCGGCCGAAGCAGCTAAATCCTCGTTGGAGAACGGCGAGCCGAAGATACACGTATTCTATCACGAAGGTATGCTGAAGCACGATTCGGGTCGGGGGGTTTTCGACACGGGTATGGACCCGGGTTTCCTCGACGTGCTGGAGAACCACCCGGAGAATTCGGATCGGGTCAGAAACATGGCTTCGATCCTCCGCCGTGGGCCAATCGCCCCTTACGTCGCGTGGCACCGTGGAAGGCACGCTCAGATCTCCGAGCTGCTCACTTTTCACACACAAGGTACATTTTTTTTGTCCTCTGATTTAAGGGGTGGACAATAACTTCAAAATCGAGCAATTTCGAAACACTATACCGCCGTGATTTTAAATTTTGCTCCAAATTTTTGGATTGTGACGTTAATTTAACTTCTGATATTTAGGGGACATTGTAGGACAATATCTTTAATTAAGCGATATTCCGACAACATCTAGGATTTAGGCGTATAATTTCATTGAATTGCTTAATTTTTTATAGTTATTGTCCATGTAATTTCGAGATGGACAATAACTTTTAAATTGGGCAATTAAGACAGATCATTAGTACCGTCAATTTGGCGGAGCGGGCCTAAAAAATCGGGCTGCGGGCCGCGGGCCAGGCCCGCCCGCCTATAAAATAATTTTTTATAGTTTTTATTTTAATTTAAAATTTTATACTAATAATATTTTGTTAGTTATGGTATTTATTAAAAAATTATGGATAAGTATGCTATTAATTATGTGGTTGGTAATAAATATGATATTAATTAGAATTAATGAATCAACTTATTACACCAGTACTTTCTTGCACACCCGAGTTGTGTGCTTAAAATATAATTATATTGAAATTATTTAAATTTTAAAATCATAATTTCTACTGTTTAATATGAAAGAAACCTAGTTTTAGAGGCATAAGTACAGTAAATAAAATAATTAGGAGTAATATGAAAATTTAATTAAATTATAATTGAGGGACTAAATTACAGATAATTTATCCACCCCTCACCAATTATATAATAGTATAGATTACTTAATTAATTATATTTTTGTTATCTATATAATATATAGTTACATAATATATAATTAAGATATTGGCGGGCCGCGGGCTAGCCCGCCCTGGCGGGCCTAAATATCGAAGTCCGCCCCACCCTTTTGGCGGGGCAGGGCAGGCCGCGGGCCATATTGACAGTACTACATATCATGCACTGTGATTTTAACTTTTTGTCCAAAATTTGAACTGCGATGTATAATCTAAGGTTCTGATAAGTACGAAAAATAACTTTCAAAATTAAGCGGGATGAAATCTAAGATTTGACGATATAATCTCACTAGATCACTTAATTTTGATAGTTATTGTCCCGTATAATGTCGCCACTCCGTAAATTACAGAAAATATAATTAAACCGCATGAATATAATATTTTATTTTTACATGTTTGTCGAACAATCCCATTAATTGCTTTCGATTTTGAAACTTACTGTCATCAAAAGGGATATATAACTTACGGCTTTAGCAGAGTACCTAAACGAGCTGATTGAAGCAGACGAAAAAGCAAACGAACGCATCGAACTATGCTCGGGAACGTTCCTAAATCCCGGGACGTGGGACTCGGCCCTCCTGCCGCCGGGACGACGATGTCCGCGATGAGGCAAATCCTTGATGGGAAAAACGACGACGCCTTCGAAAGGCTCGCCTACGCGCTCGTTCGCCCGCCGGGCCACCACGCCCAGCCCGAGCGGGCCGACGGGTACTGCTTTCTGAACAACGCCGGGCTCGCGGTGGGCTTAGCCCTCGGGTCGGGCGTGGGTCGGGTCGCGGTGGTGGACGTCGACGTGCACTACGGGAATGGGACCGCAGAGGGGTTTTACGGGTCGGATCGGGTCCTAACGGTGTCGATCCACATGAACCACGGGTCGTGGGGCCCGTCACACCCTCAGAAGGGATCCGTGGAGGAACTGGGCCAGGGAAAAGGGTTTGGGTACAACTTGAATGTTCCTTTGCCGAACGGGTCGGGCGATTCGGGTTACGAACGGGCGGTCAAGGAGCTGGTCGTGCCCGCCGTGGATCGTTTCGGGCCCGAGGTGATGGTTTTGGTCCTCGGGCAAGATTCGAGCGCGGTGAGCATTTTTGCAATCTCTATGCCAAAAGGGCCGAAAGCTTAAGCTTTTAGAGACTGTATGGTTTGTGAATCTAAATATCTGATTTGACATATAAATCTTATTCGGGTTTCATGGTCGTTCCACGCAGTTCGACCCAAACGGAAGGCAATGCCTGACTATGGAGGGGTACCGAAGAATGGGACGCATCCTCCGTAGTATGGCGGACAAGCACTGTAAAGGACGGCTGTTGATCGTGCAAGAAGGCGGATACCACATTACTTACTCTGCTTATTGCCTGCACGCGGCACTCGAGGGCGTGCTCGATCTCCCGACTCCCTTGTTGTCCGATCCCATGGCGTATTACCCAGAAGACGAGGCTCGTGCCTTCGATGCTATCGAATCCATAAAGAAGTATTACAAAGAGTTTGTTCCCTTGTTCAAGGATGTTTGAGGTGAGAAGGTTTAAGGGGATAGCTTTGGACATGGTGTTGTTAAGAGTTTACTTTATGGTCAAACTGGAGACCAATTTCAGTATTGTTATTTGTAGTTTATTTTTATGATAACTATAGGGTGAGAAGTTCCTAGTTCAAGTTCCTTGAACATAGGGTTAAACCCGACCATAACCATCGATGTTTGATGAACTTTAAATGTGTTCACCTAATTTCGGAGAGTAGCCCCGATGTGGAAGTTCATAGACATAAGTGACACGCTCGAAGACTAGAGAGTGTACCGGCAGTGCAAGTAGTATAAAATGGACGTAAGGTCCAAATATCGATCCACGGGGACAACTCGATTAATTTTAAGATATTATTCTGAATTTTAATTAGATTAAACGAATTTTAAATAAGGTTTTTTATGATTTCTGATACATAAAAATAATCAAACTAGATAAAAGCGCAAGGAAAGAATAAAAACCAAATAGACGATTGACGAGGTGATCGAGGCGCATGCTCAGTCAAGGTAAAATTTCCTAAAATAACGCCACTCGTTTGTCCCGCAATAACGATCCTATGCGATAGAGAACCAATATCTATATGTCAATATGACTGTAGTTTCTATGCACACATGTAATATTTGTGAGATTCCTCGAATTTAAACGCTTTCGACGCCTAAGATGTCGGAAACCATACGTACGAAACCGAATTACATCTTGCCGGTTTTCCGTCGTGGTGCTCTATATTTATCGATCTAATCACTTTGTCCGTCTCATAAACCAATCAAAGATCGTGCATATGGTGATCAAACACACAAAAGAATTAAACTCAAACATACGACATATAACTCGATTCATACAATCAAATAGAACAAAACATCATTATCACGCAATCATAATACGGCCTAACACGACCTCAATCACACATAAACTTAGGCTAGCATATTAAAAGATGAAAACAATGACGATTCAAATGAAAGCGTTGTTGCGGACGTCTAAATAAAAGTACCAAATTCGTCCCCTACGATACACGAGCCGTTACTGTCGCCCGGTGTCTCCCGTCGTGTGAGCGAGTAACGTCTTTCTCCCGTCCTCTTGGCCGCGAAAGTCGTCTATGGTGGCCCCGTGCTCTCTGCTCCGTTCTAAGCCGTGGGTTCGATGATATGAGTGGGTGAGAGCTGCCTTTAATGGATGTTTAGCGTGTGTGGGTTAGACATTAATTCATGAGCTGCTTGCTTAGGAGGATGTGAGTTCTCAGCCGATTTAATATCACGTGTATCTTTAATTTCTTCAAGGTCCGGTCTTTCAGCATCGTCCTTAGAAACGTCGCAGCCATAAAATCTCTTTCTGTCTTCGTTGAGCCGCATGCGTATGTTTTCCTTCATGTAGTTGTTTGAGTGTCTTTCATAATGAACATGATCTAGTGATGCCAAACATATTAAACTGCTCGAACAGCTCACTTCTTCTTGAAGGTCACTTACATTTATTAATCATCATTATCATTATTGTGTGGATAAGAGATCGTGGGTAGATACTTGGGCTTTCTATCTCTTACTCGGTTCTTTTTCGGTTCATTTCGCTCCAATATCTGTCTAATACGAAAAATACAGATGTAAATCTCGATTGTTGGAGGAAATTTGTATAAGTAACGTCGGATTACCCATGTTTACGGGATGTAAAATAATGTAAAATCCTAATTTATCAGTAAGCCTAAAGCATGACACAGTTGGAATACAAAAAAGGTGAGCCTTTTTTATGGTTCTTCATAAGAACCCTTTTTCAAATCAATGCCTGAAATTACAGACCACAAATGAAATAACACTTCAACACTATCACTGCCAAGAATGATGCAAGAACATGCAAATTGAGATATCAGCTGCAACCCAAGAATGAAGTGACTAATAAATCTTCAAAGACTTCCACACAAGCCCTAGTCCACATTCGTCTAGATGGGCAACAATTTACACGGTACAGTAGCCTCCCTAATCCCATGCAGTTGTGAATTCGGCCATTGACGACGATCCGTGTTTCGATCCAACGGATCATCATCATCATCATCATCATCATCATCAGCATCATCATCATCATCATCATCATCATCATCATCATCATCATCTATAGCTATACACACACAATGTGTGTGTCTATGCTTAGTATTTTTTATAAGGTTAACAAGCTTCCACACAAGTTAGTACCCCAACAATGTACCACCACTCAGATAGTACCAAATTGAGAACAATGCATAATCTGTGCTCAATAATATGCAAGCCACATATTCATCAGAACAAATAATCGATCATTGTTGCCAATTACTGTACTGTTGAGTACGATTGTTCGTGTTCGACCCACCACGTCCAGCGCTCGACCCGCCATGGGGGTAGTTAGGGCCACCACCACGCGGCCAGGGCCAGTCATACCACTCGAACCGTAAGGTGGGGCCCGTCCCTGAGGCGGGTACGGGCCACCGCCCTGACCGCGGTTCGGATGATTGTAACCGCCGGGCGGGTTCTGGGAGTATCTCCCGGGCCCACCCGAGGGTCCATGTGGCTTGTTGTAGTGATGGCCGGGCGGGCCGCCAGCCACCTGAGGCTGAGGCCCGTGTAGGTTCGGGTTCTGGCCGGGTCGGATTTGTTGGGTCGGTGGGAGACGATTGTGTTGTAACTTCTGTCTCTTTGCATTTTCCTCGTGTTGCCTCTGCTGCTGGCGTTTTTTCTTCGTTTGGAATTCGTGGGACGATTCGTACTTGGGCAGACTTTGGCGTGTAAAAAAAGATTAATGCAAAAAAAAAAAATTAATGAATGTAAGAGACGATTATATTCAAAGAGGGAAAAAGTTGAGATCTTTGAACCTCTTCGGGTCGCAGGGTAACGGATCGGTCCAGAAATACTCTGCGTCAAGGGCGTCCTTTGCAGATATTCTCTGTGAATGCAGAAAATGAAGAACAAAGGAATTCTTACATCTGTAGATCTCAATATGAGCATTGGACATAAGGGAAGAATCAAACAAGAAATATTATTTATGTTGACCATCGAATATACCTGAGCAGGGTCAAGAGTCAACATCCGATCGAGTAAATCCAAGGCGTGCCGGTCAAAGCTAGAAGGTAAAAGGGAAGAGATAGACCAAAGTAATAAAGTAATGGAACTCTCTGAAGAAAGGGAATTACGACGCATTGTTCGATGGGATTGCTTACTGTCTAAACTGTTCTCTGAGGCGCCTTTTGATAGTTCTTGATGGTTTGAAATTGTTATACCAAGGGGTCTTTGATACGCCGGGCCAAGTTTCTTCGGTAGGAGTGCCACATATGTCGAATATTTTGTTCAATTGCTCCGGCTTAGAAGAAGAGAAGACAAAGCTAAGTCAAAAAAATCCATAATGCTCCTAATCATGAACTGATAAACCATTTTACAGTAGTGAACTAAGCTTAGACTAAGAGATCATTAATTGGGAGACACCTAGCAATCTTGTAGTCATAGAGATCGACAAAGCCATTCATTTTATAGATTTTCTTTCGGTTCATCGACAAGAAATAAAAGAATTACCTCATCTTTCCCGGGAAAGATTGGTTTACCGTTAAGAAGTTCAGCAAATATGCAACCAACTGACCACATGTCAACAGCCGGGCCATACTTTGTGGTTCCAAGCAATAACTCTGGCGGCCTAAATTGTTAATTATACAGACCACATACCAATAGTGACAGTTAGCAATATGCTATGCGCGGAGATATTAGAATCCATTGGACTCACCTGTACCATAATGTAATAACTCGATTGGTAAGATTAGCATTTTGATCACCAGAATGTGAACGGGCCAAACCAAAATCTGCAAGCTTCAGGTTTCCTTCATTGTCTATAAGAAGATTTGAACCTGAAAAACATGGTATATGATATCTAAGCTGATATTCTCAATGGGGAAAAATCTTTAAGCTAATTGATTGTATTAAAGTATAAACCTTTAATATCTCGGTGCAGCACTTGATTAATATGACAGTAGTGAAGCCCTGTCAAGAGCTGTCTCATATAGCACTAAAACAGAGACAAAGAGAAGTAAGAAATTCGATCGCCATTCCCCTTTTCCATCGAGAGGATCTTTTCAGACATATTTGCAATACCTTAATTTGTGGCACGGAAAATCTCATACCAGGACGATCAGCAAGACCAGTCAAATCATGGTCCATGTACTCAAAGACCATATATATTCCACCCTTGTACTTGTTACCATCTAAAAGACAATAGATGAGAAAAAAAAAATCCGATACAATATCATGACAACGGAAAATAGAGATCAAATATACGAAAGAAATACGCAGATTTTATCATTTACCAGATGGTCCCTGCTCTACTTTCTCAGGACCTGCATAACACTATTAAGTTCAGATGCAAAGAATTAATAGCAAGGGCTTAACGTATATTCACACGCATACCAGTTGATGTAACAATCTCTTTCAATTTGATGACATTCTCATGGTGAAGCTTCTTCAATATTTTAATTTCACGTATAGCTGTGATTGGGAACTGCATAGATTGATAATAACTTTGAATTTAGTATTAAACTAGGACGAAAACACACGATCATTGGTATTAGCTATCGCAAAAAATTCAATGCGAAAAAACGTACCCCTTCTCTTTCATTGTCCATCCGTATTTTCTTCAAAGCAACAATCTCCCCTGTTTTAATCTCTCTTGCCATGTAAACCTGCCTGCAGGTTCCAAGAGAACCCAACCAGTTAGATGAAAAAAGTGAAAAAGAAAATTTTCAAGTCAAGTGCCAAGCTACGCCATCATGACCATCATCATGCTTCATCTCTTTGATTAGTCGGTTCAGTCGTGCAAAGTATGGTATATTCCACTTACAGCATTCCAAGAAAAAGTATTCCCATATCACACCAATCAAACCTATTAAAACATTGCAAAAGCCCATTGATTCGGCGTATTTCCTTTCCACGTCCGAATAAATACATGATACTGATAGGAAAAATGTGAACTCAAGGAACTACTTCAAGCATCTCGGAAAACTCAATATCCCACCCCGACACGAATAACCCAATGGGGCGTACAATTATAGAAACCTAATATAATTAACTAACAAAAGATCGAAATTTCAACATGAAACACAACAAAATACCCATAGGTTCCTTCGCCAATTTGCTCTAACTTCTCGAAACAATCGACACTTCGGGACCCCCAAGCGGGAACTTCGGTTACGTTGAGCTGCTCCGAAGCAGCAAGAGCCATTATCCTCCTTCTCGATCGGAACTAGGTTCTTCGGATCGAGATAGAATCTTAGCAAAAAAAAGAAAAGAAAGAAAAGGAGAGCAAAGAACTTAGAACTAGGATTTCAGATTAAGAGGAAAACAAAACAAAAGGAAACCTCAGAGACTCGTTTTAAAGGACAATTGAAGTCCCGCGACAAAAGAATGTAGGATCTTGAGGGCAGTGCTTTCTTGTGCTCTGTTTTGTTCTTACTGCTTTTTAGGTCCAAATCAGAAATTTCTTAAAATCTCTGTTTTCCAATAAATTGCACATTAGACCGTTTCGTACGTCAAATTATATTTAGACCCTTCAATTCAACTACAAGAAAAGCGCACATCCAAACCTCCAAAAATAAAACTATTGGTTCCATTACAAACTATCCAGTAATTCTTTTCAAGGCCAAAATATAAAAAGTATACAGAATCCAATTCCAAGCTGATAAACTTCGAGTGAAGCATAACTAGCACCGTGCCTCGTAGGGGTGTTCAAATATCGACTAACCGAACCGAACCGAACCTAAATCGATCGTATCGAATATCGAACCGAAATTTTTCGGTTCGCTGTTCGGTTTTCATTTCATAACCGAAAATAATTCGGTTCAATTTTGTTTTATTACTTCGTAAACCGCACCGATCCGAAAACCGAATTATTATTTTTTATTTTTCTATACATATATATTATTTATATAAAATATAAGTCATATATTATTATATGTTTTATATTAATAATATACCCATCATATGTTATAAAATATGAAAATACTACTTATATCAAATTTTAAAAATATATATATACAATATATTTTTTATAATTTAAATTATATTAACATATTAAATAAAATATGGAAATATTAGGTAAAGTAAAATTTATACAATTCTATATATGGTAGTATATTTTATAATATAAATCATGTTTATATATAATTTTTTATTTTTTTTAAAATTCGTTTTTCGGTCGGTTAACCGAACCGAACAGAAAAAATTTCAGTAAAAACCGTATAACAGAATGAACACCCCTGGTGCCTCGTTTCTCTATATTTCTGTCGTCCACGGAGCATTTTATTAAATTCACTTAAAAATAAGTTTAGGAGACCAAAAAAGAACCATTTGTTCTTTTTCGATATTTATTTCCATCTCACTTCTACCGAAGGTATAGCATTGATACACTTTTATATTTATGATATTGTTAAGAACATGTGTGTGTCGACTTGCAGTTGATATGACTGAGAAGAGAGTGTTTTATGCCCTACCTTTATGTGGGTAGGTAAAAACTTAAATCTTTGCTGATATTTCGTAGAAAGATCTGAAACTTCTCCCATGTAGTAGAATGTCTTTGTTCACTGCCTGAATATAATAAGACTGGTTCGGCTATAAATCTGCTGCTTGGAGAAAGGTGTTAACACTTCCCAGATAAAAACACTTTCAAAATATACTTCACAGAAAATCACTTGATAAAAAAAATTTTGAATTTTGATAGCGCTTGATAATTGAAAAGTCCATTCAAATGAAGGGTTAATTTCAAGTCACGCCCCCTTAACATATGAAACTAGGGGTCAGGCTCCAATAAATTTTCATTAGTGTTAAGGATCTACTTTTCAAAACTCTTAGAGAAGAATAGTCAAACAATGCGATAAGACATATTTACCCCCCAACAAATGCAAAATTTACAAACCTTTGCCATCGTCTTCCCCAACGAGCGAGCTAATCTTCAAGCTCGATTTCTGCCTAAATCTCGACCTTACTGAGCAGACGACAATTAAATCGATCTCAGTTTCTCATGGATTATAGTAATAAAGAATAACTATTAAAGATTATAGTAAAATAATGCTTCGAACACAATATCTTAATCTCTTTGAATAACGACGAAATTTCGATTTTAATGGTCGAAAGATGTAACTGACTCAATTTCATCACGGATCTTAATAACGGATGTGAGTTATTCGATGTAATCATGAAAAATAAAGAATTTTGACACAAGCCAATATTGTATTGTTTGATAACTTACACGATTCCTGGATAACACATTCTACAATGCATATGACGCATGTCTTTTAATAAATAACAAATATTTCCACTAATATATCACATCTTCCATAAAAATAACGATTCATATATTGTTAATCAACCTGTACACAAACAAGGGATCGTGAGTAAAATCGCATAAAAATCGCTATTGTTAATACCAACCGTAAGTAAATCGCATAAAAATCATGAGTAAAAGCGTAAAAATATCACATCTTTCATTAGAAATAACGATTCATTTATTATTAATACCACTTCATTCATCGGAAATAACGATTGATGTATTGTTAATACCACGCCTTTCATCAGAAATAACTATTCATATATTGTTAATAACGATTCACAATACGCTAAAAACCGCATAAATCTCAGCGTTAGTGGTCCAATCGAGTAAAATCACAATGTTAATGTTGAACCGTGGTGTAAATAAACTCAATTTGACCGTGCATCTTAGAAGTAAACAATTATATTACTGAATTTGATTTAATAAAATTACATAAATTAGGTTTCGTGATGATTGAAACGTTTGAGATGAATTGCCAGTTGATGCACCCCGTATAACATATAATGTGTAACATTAAACACCTAAATACCACCTTAAGCAGTTTTGTACCACTTTAGCCTTTTATTATGCCAAAAAAGCTACATATAAAAACATGTTTATTTTGTACAAGAAAAACATAATATAACAAGAAACACATTATGGAAGAATTATAACAGTTCATGCTTTAGCAATACTCAACATTCAGTAAACTGGTAAGTAGAGAATCATTGATAGCTCATTAGTGATTCAAACATATATGTTATGCGGAGAAGAAACACAGCCATTTACCTTAGACCATCTCCAACAGTCAACCGCAAACGCAAACGCATTTTGCAGCAACAATCATAGTTTGCAGTAACTGTTCTCCAACAGTCAACTGCAAACGCAAACGCAAAAGAATATTCCTGTAGTATTCTCTTTCATATCAATTTTTATAACTTCTCATTCACCCCTATATATTACTACTTTAGAAACTAACCACAATAGTCTTTTAATTTGGCGTAATTATTTATACATATGAAAAACATAGAACAAAATATTTATTAAAAATATTAAAATTACACAACATAACAATTAATATTGAATTTTCCAGATTACTAACTTTATCTTAGTTTAATATTGTGTGGCGTGTTTTCATTTCCGTGGTTGTGCGTACTTTTATAATTTATGATGTATTTTTATTTCAGTACTTGTTTGTTTTTACATTTTGTTTCAATGTTGTTGTTTTATTAGTTTAACTTATACGTGTGATAATTTTTTATGTTTTTAATGTGAAATTTTGTAAAATATTAAATTCTATATTTGTGGTCAAAACATATTTAATTATATACATATAAATAAAATATAAAAAATTAATAATAAGATATAAAAAAAATTATTACTAACATAAGTGTCAAGGTTAAACTAATATTTATTATATCAATATAATCGTAGTATACAATTTTCAAATGGGTTCTTTAATATATTTTTATTTATTTATAATTTTTATATGTTTGATTTAATAAGTCAATACAAGTAAAGGGTTTATTTGCAATTTTGAAACATCAAACGCATTTTTGCGTTCAGACGCAAATTTACGTTCGAAACAGGAGAGAGAATGCAAAAGACGCATTTTGCGTTGGCGTTTGCAGTACTGTTGGAACAGTTTTACTGTATTTTTGCGCTTGCGTTTGCGTTTTGCGGTACTATTGGAGATGGTCTTACGCATAAAAAAGGGGCATCTTCATTTCAGGCCCCCATATAACTATCATTTAGGATTCAGGCCCTCTTGGCAAAAAATTTAGTTTTAAGGACCTATTTTCTGCAAGCACCACTTCATTGCTCTTTCATACTAGCATGTTCAAATTTGTAACACAAAACCATAATTCGGTACCAGTTTATGATCATCACATACCACTTTATTTTCTGCAGTACCACTTCATTGCTCTGACATACCAGTATGTTGAAATTTGTAACACAAGACGATCATTCTATACCAGTTCATATATCTTTCATACCACTTTTTTACACCACACAAAATGGGTCCTTTAACCTAAAAACTTCTCAAAAGAGGGCCTGAATTCGAAATCAAACACTTAATGGGGACCTGATTTCGATTGACCCTAAAGAAAAAACATATGCAACAAATAACATGTTTAGCAGCAAATAATTTTCCATAAGAAGTTATTACCACTTTAGTCCGCAACTGTAACATTACATTCACATACTGTTGAGAGTTGTGAGCCAAAACTCAGATGATAAATGCATGAAAGAATCGAATTACAGAAGGGATGAGAACTGATCTGATTAAGCTCGTTGCTCTGTTCTAGGAATAAGTCGCATGCTATAATAAAAGAAGTGCTTCATCGAGTTACTCTATTTCTCATGTGAAGAAGTTGCTGGTGGTAAAAGCAACTTAGTAAGTGGGAATCTTGAAGAATTGCTGCCAGTATAAACGATTCTATAAGTAACGAGGCAGTTGAGATTAGTTGCTGACGTCATCCAATGGCTAGTATACCTGAAGCTTATAAGCTGAAATCTGCTATGTATATATCAGATTAGCAGTGGTCGACTAGCAATCTTCGAGCGTTCGTATCTTTTCGTAGAATGAGTTTCTGAGTGACTTGTAACTTAAGAGTTGGAGAGTAAGTTCGTGTCTTGTAATCCCTTCTCTTAGATTGAATAAAAAGTGCTCTGTTTGATCCGTGGAGTAGGCCAAAAGTGAGGCCGAACCACGTAAATCTGTGCGTACTGTTTTTGTTTTTCTTCTGTTTTCTGATTCGTTCGAGTTCAAGATCCAAATTCTTGGACTGATAATCAATCACAAACGAATCTACACTCAATCACGAACCTAAAGCAGCTGATTTCCAACAAGTGTGCGGCGAGTCGTTGGAACGAAGCGCGACGAAGACGATGGCTGCGACTCGGTTCCAATTGGAAATCTTTAATGGCCAAAACGATTTTGGTCCGTGGAAGATGAAGATGAAAGCGGTGTTAACAGAGAAAGGGCTCGAGGAGGCGCTGAAGCCTGAGAAAGAAATGGAGCCGAAGGATATGATGGAAGCGAACAAGAAGAAGATCCTAGAGCGAGCCTATTTCGATGTTGATACTCTGTCTTTCAGATCAAGTGTTGAGAAATGTGGCGAAAGAGACCTCTGCTCAAGGCGTGTGGAAGAAATTGGAGGAGCTTTACATGACAAGATCCTTGGCAAAGAGGTTGTACTTGAAGCAAGCGCTTTATAAGTTCAAAATGGAAGAAGCGAAGCCGATAGATGAGCAGTTGAATCTCTTTAGCAAGCTTATTCTTGATCTTGAAAATGTTGGCGAAGAAATGAAGGTGAGGATAAAGCGCTCTTACTCCTCTGTGCACTGCCAAGATGTCACAATCATTTCAAAGAGGCAATCTTGTATGGAAGGGAAAAGCTAAAGCTTGACGACGTACTTTCAGCCATGAATTCCGGTAGCTGAACACGAGCGATGAATGTGAATTTCAAGAATCTGCCCAACTGTTTTGTATGCGAAGGAAAAGGGGAATTCTTGGAAAAAGAAAGGCACGGGAAAGGAGAAGTTCGAGCCAAGAAAGCCTGTGAGGTGCTAGTACTGTCAAGAAGAGGGCCACATAAGGAGATTCTGCCCGAAAAGAAATGGCTCAAACTCAAACCGTGGTAAAGTGAATTCTGCTACTGACTTTCTCACTAATGATGTTCTTGAATTTGCAGAAATTCTCACTGCTTCTGGGAAAGAAATGAACAAGGAACGGAACCTTGATCCGGGGAGCTCATTTCATATTACATGTGATAAGGAAAGCATCGAAAATTTCAGAGTATCGAAGAAGGAAATGGTGTGGCTGGGAAATGACAAATGCTGTCAAATACTTGGAGCTGGTTCTGTTAGATTAAGGCTCAAGAATGGAGATGAAATGGTCCTCAAGAATGTCAAGTTCGTGCCTGAGATAAAGAGGAATCTCATTCCATTGGAGCATTGGACAAAGAAGGTATTCAACCCAAACTGCAGCTGGAAAAATCAAATTCAGAAACACGGAAAGCTAGTTTTGAGTGGGTTTCGAAGAAATGGTATCTACGTGATGGATGGATGCCAGGTAAAGAAATTCAGACTGGAAACTAGGAAATGTGGTGGTCTGAATACTGTCAAAGGCAGGCCCAAGAGACCTCATCTCGAGGTGGAGAAAGCAAGCGCAAAACCGTTGCTCAAGTCTGAAATTTCAGAATTGCAGAAATGGCAGAAACTGATTTCAGTGATAGTTGCGCTGAAAATGAGAAATCTGATCAAGAAAGGGTCACGGATTCACCAAGGAGAAGAAGTATTCACATGCCATGTTCGAGGTTGGCATCCAAAGTGGCTGGAAGTGAAGATGGTGAGGCTCAAAACACCTGAAACAGAGCTGCTAGAAGCTGACAGCGAGTCTGAGGAATCGCTGGGATTGGCTGAGGTCGTGTCTGCGAGGAAGACCAAGAAGCCTGCTGAAAATGGCTGTAAATGGACTTGTACTGAAGTTCATGAAGCTGGGGATGAGAAGGGTTCTTCAGAAATGAAGGTGGAGATCTCAAAGTACCAAGTTAGCTCGAAGTGGGAGATTTTAATCTCACTTGGAGTCGATAAGGTTACTTTTGAGGCTCGCAGCTGCTAAGCTAGGTGGAAGATCAACAGAGCATGAATTACAAATCAAGGTGGAGCCTCGGTTGGTCTCAAAGAAGTACTCAGACGTTGGAAATGAGAACATGAAAAACAAAAAACTGGTTCTCCTATGGCTTTCAAGCGAGTTTTTAGCTTGCTTGTGTGGCTGTGACGATGATGCTTAGTGAAGGGATTGAGAGTTATAGGCTCAAGGTGGAGATTGTTAAAAGTTGTGAGCCAAAACTCAGATGATAAAAGCATGAAAGAATCGAATTACAGAAGGGATGAGAACTGATCTGATTAAGCTCGTTGCTTCTGTTCTAGAAATAAGTCGCATGCTATAATAAAAGAAGTGCTTCAGCGAGTTAGTCTATTTCTCATGTGAAGAAGTTGCTGGTGGTAAAAGCAACTTAGTAAGTGGGAATCTTGAAGAATTGCTGCAAGCATAAACGATTCTATAAGTAACGAGGCAGTTGAGATTAGTTGCTGACGTCATCCAATGGCTAGTATCACCTGAAGCTTATAAGCTGAAATCTGCTATGTATATATCAGATTAGCAGTGGTCGACTAGCAATCTTCGAGCGTTCGTATCTTTTCGTAGAGTGAGTTTCTGAGTGACTTGTAAACTTAAGAGTTGGAGAGTAAGTTCGTGTCTTGTAATCCCTTCTCTTAGATTGAATAAAAAGTGCCCTATTTGATCCGTGGAGTCGGCCAAAAGTGAGGCCGAACCACGTAAATCTGTGCATACTCTGTTTTGTTTTTCTTCTGTTTTTGATTCGTTCGAGTTCAAGATCCAAATTCTTGGACTGATAATCAATCACAAACGAATCTACACTCAACCACGAACCTAAAGCAGCTGATTTCCAACACAAACAATAACATATATTGGTTAGAAAATAACAGTTAACGTTTTTTAAATAATCTAGTACAAATAACCACGTTTTTAAACCTTGCCCAACCCAATACCAAATCCCTAACACCCCAAATCTCAGCTCCCAAGAGTATTCCGAGACGGTGGGTTGGAAGAAAAACGTCCGACCGTTTCTTCTGTTGCTGCCTTCATACTTCCCGACGGAAGATGACAGTGGCAGACCCGACGGAAGGACAAATAAGAACCCGATGTGAGCCGACATACTTCCTTGACACGATTAAGACGATTCTATGCGGAGCGAAGGGTTCCCATCAGATCGAAGTGGGTAAGATTCCCGTTGCTGCCTTCCTCCGCTTAAACCATGTCTGATCCCGGGTGGGAGGGTGCTGAAGAGGCTTTGGTACCATTTTGTGTTTCCGAATTTTCTGTTTTCATGGGGCTCCGAGCCAAAGGGGAGTATGTGAATTTAAATCTAAATGTAAGAATGAGGGTAAAATCCCCTACCTTGGGAGAAGTTTTCCAGGAATAGAGAAGAGTGGATTAACCAGGAGTGATGTTATTGAAAAAATGATAGAGTTAGCAGTGAATAAGATAGAACTAGTGTGGAAGTTTTTACTCGCATGTATTACTTTTTGTGCGTATGTGCATTTTGTTTCAGACGTCAAAGTACTGCATCCCCGAGTTCATTTTTCCCTACGTTGAGCGGGTTGACGAATTTGATAATTATGCTTGGGGTCTTGCGGTGCATTCGTTTTTAGTGAGATCTATTCTTGAGAAGCTGAGGTACATTGAGGAGTGCACCATCGGCCTGTTGGTAAGTCTATGAGTGCTTGTCGTCAATGCTTTTTTTATGCATTATTATTCGTTTATGTATCTTATACGATTTTTTTTAGGTGTGGACGTATGAACGCATCCCGTCGTTGGGAAAGCAAGGACAGTTGGCACTTTTCCTCGGTTCACCAAGTGGATAGATCCAAATATGCACACTGAAGAGGAAGTAGATGAATTGATCGAGAAATTGAGCCCGAGAAGGTGGCCGAGAAGGTTGAGGATGAGCATGGGTTCAATTTCTCGATCAATTCATCTACTTCCTCTTCAGTGGACCGCATATTGGATCTACGCATCTGGTGAACCGAGGAAAAGTGTGAACCTGGCCTTGCTTTCCCGATGACGGAATGTGCTCATGCGCCCACACCTAAAAAAGTCGTATAAGATAAACGAATAATAATGCATAACAAAAAACATTGATGACAAACACTCATAGACTTACCAAGGTCGATGGTGCACCCCTCAATGTACCTCGGCTTCTGAAGAATAGATCTCACTAAAAACGAATGCACCGCAGGGCCCAAGCATAATTATCAAATTCGTCAACCCGCTCAACGTAGGAAAATGAACTCGGGATGCGGTAATTTGACGTCGTAAACAAAATGCACATACACACAAGAAGTAAATACATGCGGGTAAAATCTTCAACACTAATTCTGTCTTTTCACTGCTAACTCTATCATTTTTCCAATAACATCAATCCTAGATAATCCATTCTTCTCTTTGCCCGAAAAACATCTCTCAAGGTAGGGGATTTTACCCTCACTTCTTACAAATTTAAATTCACATACTCCCCTTTGGCTCGAAGCCCCATGAAAACAGAAATCCGAAAACACAAAATGGTACCAAAGTCTTTTCGCCAACTCGGAACTCGTTGCGTCCGAAGTAAGCCTCTTCAGCACCCCCATCAACCTCCACCCGAGATCTGACATGAATTTATGCGGAGGAAGGCAGCAAGGCAGTCTTACCCACCTCGATCTCATGAGAACCTTAAACACTGTTTTTATATGTAGCTTTTTTGGCATAATAAAACGTTAAAGTGGTACAAAACTGCTTAAGGTGGTTTTTTGAAAAAGTGTTTAATGTAATACATTATATGTTATACGTGTGCATCAAGTGGTAATTCATCTCCGACGTTTCAATCATCACGATACCTAATTTATTTTATCAAATCAAATTCAGTAATATAATTGTTTACTTCTAAGATGCACGATCAAATTGAGTTTATTTTTTACACCACGGTTCAACATTAACATCGTCATTTTACTCGATGGGCAAATAACGCGAGATTTATGGGGCTTTTAGCGTATTGTAAATCGTTATTAACAATATATGAATCGTTATTTCTGATGAAAGACGTGGTCTTAACAATACATCAATCGTTATTTGTGAGGAATGATGTTGTATTAACAATAAATGAATCGTTATTTCTAGTGAAAGATGTGGTATTTATAAGATTTTACTCACCGTTTTTATCCGATTTACTCACGACTATATTAACAACAGCGGTTTTTATGCGATTTTACTCACGATCCCTTGCTTGTGTACAGGTGTTATTAACGATATATAAATCGTTATTTCTTATGGAAGATGTGGTATTTTTGTGGAAAGATTTTACTAAAAAACATGTGTCATATGCAATGTAGAATGTGTTACACAGGAATTGTGTAAATTAGCAAACGATATAATATTGGCTTGTGTCATTCTTCATGTTCGATGATTAACATCGATAACTGACATCCCTTATTGAGATCCGTGATGAAATTGAGTCAGCTACATCATTCGACCATTAAAATCGAAATTTCATCGTTATTCAAAGAGATTATTATATTGTGTGAGCATTATTTCACTAAAATCTTTAATAATTATATTCTTAATTACTACGATCCATGAGAAATTGAGATCGATTTAACTATAGTCTGCTCACTATTGTCGAGATTTTAAACGGAAATCGAGTTTGAAGATTAGCTCGCTCGTTGGAGAAAACAATGGCAAAGGTTTGTAAATTTTGCATCAGTTAGGAGGTAAATATGTCATATGACATAGTTTGAATATTCTTCTCTAAGTGTTTTGAAAAGTAGGCCCGTAACGCTAACTGAAATTTATTGAGACCTGAACACTAATTAAATATGTTAAGAGGGCTAACCCTTAAACGAATAGTGTTTGTTTGGATACACAATTAAAAAGTCCATTTACAAAATTTGTAATGTTTAACAATAAATTCCAAATGCACTTTTGATGTCAATTCATCCATAAGTCCATTGTAGAAAAGTAGAAAAATATCAATTTTGAGAAGCGCATCCATGTCTCTCTCCCCCCTTCTTTTCTCCCCCCTCTCTCTAACCCAAACCCTAAAAAACTCCCTCAGCCGCCACCTCTCCCCCTCCTCCCCTTCCTCCCCTCCTCCATTAATGGAGGTAGGGGAAACATGGAGGTAGGGGGGCTCTTCTCTTTTGTTTTCTTTGTTTAAAATTTAAAAAAAAAAAAAATTCGTCCACCCGCCGCCGCTGCCACCACCAAGCCGCCACAGTGCCACAACCCACGCCGCCACCGTGCCACCACCGCGCTGGACTCCTCTGTCTGCCTGTCGCCTCTTCCAGATGTGCCGCTGCCGACGGCCCCGCAACCCCCACACCGCTCGGCCGTTGGTCGTGCGGTGTTTCCTCCTTGGAGGTTCCTCCCCTTCCCCCGCCTCGCCGCCGTCTCTTCCGCCCATCTCCGCCGCACGACGCCGTCTCCTCCGCCCGCCGTCGCATCGCCGCCATCTGCCGTCTCCTCCGCCATGCCATAATCTCCTCCGCCATGCCATCGTCTCCTCCGCCGGGCTCCGTCTCCTCTGCCAGCGGCCCCCAGCCCAGTCCCCCGCCCAGCCGTCGCTCGCCTCCCAGCCCGTCGCTGCCGCCCAGTCGACGCGCCTGGCCGTTGTCCGCCACCCACCACCTACTGACGCCTCTTCCTCCTTCGTCGTTCCAGTTCCAGCCTCGAGGCTCCCCGTAGTGGGACCTCGTCTCGCCCGACCTTCGGGTCGGGTGCTTTTCTCCCTCGTGGAGCCTTCAGTCCGATGAAGATAAAACCCAGAAGTTGAAGACCTTTGAAAGTGAAGAGTGTCGTAGATTTAGCGTAATTGCTTTTTTCGTTACAGGTTCTTTAGATCTGGGTCGTAGATTATGTGGTTTGTCTTCTGTCGGTTTTTTTGTCCTTCTTGGACCTTTGTCTCCCCATGTGGGAGTGTTTGCCCCCTTGTGGGATTTTTTTCCTCTTTTTTGAGGACTTGTTCCGTTTGGCGCAAATGCGACCAAATGGCCCTTGTGCTGTTTAGCAGTGTACCTTTAATTCAGTAATGGCAAGTTATCGTTGGAAAAAAAAAAAAGAAGCGATCCATGTGGACTTAAAAATTAAAATGGCCTTTTCCAACGTGAATTTACCAAACACTATCAAAACCTTCTTTTTTTATTTGACAAAATCACTTCTTAGAAAGTCCAATTTTGAAAGTGTTTTTATCTAAAGTGATTACAAAACCTCTCCACTTATTCACAATGAAACTATGAATAAGTTGGCTTATAAAAGAAAACGTCCACTTGAAATTAACTATCAAACGCTACAAATTTCTGCAAATGGGCTTTTTCACTCTATTAAGTCCATTTGGAATGCGTATCCAAACAATCTCTAAGAGACGACAATGACCAGTCATGCTTTCTTGTGCAATAATAATGCTACACTGTGAAATGTGTCAAGATTCTAATTTTCAAGTCTTTTGCAGAGTAACCAAATGTATGCAGATTTAAGAGATAAAAAAGCCACGGAATGAAGTCCAAAAATGTGTACCGTGTTTTGGTAGGTCGGTCACTGGCGATTGGTTACTGGCGCTTGGGAGATGGAAGAAGGCAGTCGTATATAAGCTCCATCCTCGATACGATGCTTAGCTTCCGTTCCGCGTTGAGAGATGGTTTAGCCAAATCGACAATGTCCTGTCTCAAACTGAGGAAACAACAAAAGTGAAATCTTAGGTATTTATTCTTCTTTAGGCTTCGGCTGGGAAAAAAGTATTAGGAAAAAATGAAAACCCAAACGTCCATGGATTGGTTTGTTGAGTGTTGAGGAAATGGGAGGGATAAATTTTCGTAACAGAAGGAAACTAACCATAACCATTCTCCCGTGGCTCTGGCGTGTCCCTCCACGGCACAGTGCAGCGAGTCGAGGAAACACAGTCCCATACCATACATGCACTGAGCATCGTTTTCTGGGGAAAGGAAAGAGCTGAATTAATGAATACACACCGAAATGAGCTCTGTTATACAGTAGATCAACCATCAAAGCAGAGATGGCACCAATTCCACCATCAGAATTTGTTTGAAAAAATAATACGAAAAATGATTAAGCAAGAATGTAAAGTAATGCTGAATAGAATACCAAGCCTTGATCTTTGTAACTCTGGAACTGAATTATAGCTCTCTCAATTTCAACCAGAAGCAGCCTTCTCTGAATACGAGCAACTCTTCCTCTACCTTCAGCTCTTGTATCCTGATTCAACATAATGATGTATCATACTAACTGGCGACTGCTGAGAATGCTTTATAGCTTAAGCCATAGCCAAACGAAAAGTTTGACCAAATTTACACAGATCAATGAAAATGCAAAATCTCATCTTTGCCAAAAAGACTGTATTTGGCTTCAATGGTATATCGATAGAAGCCTATAAAAAGCATTCTACCCGGGCATAAGAATACATATAAAATTCATCTCGACCTTCGTTTCTTTTATAATTCATCTGATCGAAGCCTTCAAAACATTCTATTTTTGGCATGAAAATAACGAAGAAGCTCTACTTGTTTTTTTCTCCATGTTCCAAGTGTTTGCATGCCTAGTTTACGTATACCGACAATGATAAGTTTGTGCCAACATTGCAGGAGGTGAGATGATATGACGACACAATGAACAGACTAAACTGCTTACCTGTTTAAACCATGCTCGAACCACCATGGCTAAAACGAGGGAGAGAAAGAACGCTGGCAAAGCGGCCAAAATTGCAAAGTTGATTTCGTTGGCTCTCAGAATCTGGTCCAGTTCAAGCATTGCTCTGTCTTACAAAAATGACCATAAGGATAAATTCCAGTTAAAGGTAAATGATATGAGTCAGAAGAATGTTAGAATAACTCACTCTTCGATATCAAGCTTTAGCTTCTGAACCTGTGGTGGGAAATATGTTAGGTGCTAAAAAGAAGCAAAGAACAACAGACCACTAATGTCTAGTCTGCTACCTGAATTAGGAGAGAACGGACGAGCTCTCCACCAACAAGACCCTGGATCGGATGCATGAGCTCCTTCTCATACCTGCAGTCAGTTGAAAATGTTGTTCGCCGCCAGGTCAGCTGAAAATTATATTAAAAGAATAAATAACAAAGAAAGATCTGTCAACCATCGAGTTATCACTGGGAGAGCCAAATCCAGTAGGTTCCAATTTCCAGGCAAAATATCAGAGTCCAGTCGATTTATAAATACTAGTTACAAGAACGGACTCCTTTTAACTGGTAATCCGAACACTACATCCATCACAATCATTTGCTTGTTTAAGCGTATGGGCTTTAGCTTATTACTCAAATTACACACATCTCATAATGTATCGTGGAAATTTACCTGGTCATTACTATCTCAAGCATTTCATTGTCAGAGGCATTCGCTGGAAATTTTTTGCCAACAGTTTGTTCACTGAAAGTTAGAAGCATTCTGCAATGAAAAAATCAAGGTTAGTTCACATACTGGTTAACAGTGGTGCGGTGGAGAAGAACGACAAATATTTAACGAGTGTTACATAGAGCACTATCATGGCATTAGTTATAAAAACAAGTATGACAGGAAAAGCAGAACGCAACTCTGTGGTTAACATCAATCTCAGTGATTGATTCCTAGGGTTATAGCGGTATTTTCTAGTCAACTACCATCCATCTACCATCTAACCTATGTAGAGAGTCGGCGGTCAGCTGCACTTCTTCACGTTCCATTGCACCTTTTTGCCTTTTCCTAAATGTCTCAAAAAGCTCATCCCTTATAGCCAGGAGCTGTTAACAAAATCAAAACAAGTGTCTAAGAAATCATTGTCACCAGCAATTAGAAGTTACTTCAGGTTAGAAGAAGAAGAGGTTATAAGACACCAGATCTAAGGTAATCATCAAATTTCCATTTAAACACGAAAAGAGAAAGGTAAAAAAGTTAGATCCTTCAAAATTAATAGTTAATACTATTGATAATGATAATTTGCTAATTGTGCTTCCAAACACCAGACTATCATTAGAGCGCTCCAAAACACCTCAAAAGCTAAATATCATAAGGTCGCTCATGGTAAACGATATGTAACAGAAATTCATGTCAAAAAATCATGGACGATAAATTAGAAATAATTAGAAACAGACCAAAAGAAAACTCTTTTATCCATACCAATCCAAATTAGGATTAGCAAGGCTATTCCTAAAGGCTGACAATAAGAACAACGAACATATCATAGATTTAATGCCCTTCTATACATAAACATACAACCGATGGAGTGTCGACATTTGTCAAAATCATCCATGAATCATGATTGGGACGTAGGAAACATATAGGATGATTTGTAACTTCACAAGTCCACCGATATTACACCAGAAGTTGTTTATATGCCGAATTAAAAGAAGTGGCAGAAGTCTCGAAGATATTGAAGTCCGTCTAACGAACTTAACTAATATATGTTAACTTAATGAAGTTGCAAAGAAAGCATATCAAATAATAAAAGTGATTAGACAATAATAGTATTCATAATAGAACACATAGCAACTTACAGGCTCCTCTACATGATCACTCCAAAAGCTTATAGTTGCACCTTTTTAGCATCACCGATCCAGTTGTCAATATCTGAGCTTCCCATCAATCTACTATGGCGAAGAAGCCACAAAGAACCAACAGAAAGACCCAAAAATCCAGCACTATACCGCATCCAGTGCAACGTTAGCTTCGTCGGCTTTCGATGTTTGGAGACCTAATTGAGTCCAAGCCATGTAAAATGTAAGCCAAATTGAGCAGAGCGAGCAGTAAGACTAATATACAATCTAATCAGAATGAGATCTCATGCTTAAATCAGCAAACGCCACCAGCGCCACTTTGCCCTTTATTTGAGTGAAGTGCAAGACTGATGAAAGTAGAAAAAAACAAAGGCCCACGGGACAGGCAAAACAAGAATTCTGCAGATCATATATGATCTCTAATCTTCGGTTTTCTTTACATGTGTTATCCATAAAAAATATGACATCATTCAACCTTAAGCGACATCAAGAGTGGCTGTGTGTGAAAAGAACTTACAAGTAAAGATAGATAAGAGTCCAGTCTGCGTAGGTTTTCATATATCATGCTAATTGCATCTTTGATCTCACAATCTGTCCATTGAGAACCTTCTTGGTTTACCTCCGGAAGTTTTGCAAACAGTAAAGGGAGTGAATAACTGCCATCCACTGATGAACCACTCTGTATAGCATAACACAACTCTTTAAAGACAGAAAGGGAACAAAGTAGGCAGCGCATTTACACAAGCAAGCCATACATCAGGCATCATACCACATAGGAGGTTATCGTCGAGCAATGATTTTAGAATATAATTGTGTGGATTAAAACTGTAGAATAGAGACAGATAATACAACAGTAACCTGACGATTTGCATGAAAATGGCCGATGGATGCCTCCAATTTGAAGAACGGATCATTAATAGCAATCAATAGCAAAGGTAATGAATTCTCCAAATCCTTAACCAGATCTTCTCCAATTTTGTCAATTTCCATGTAAACCTATTCTTGTTCAGGAAAAAAAACTTCATGTTACAAGAAGGACCCATTACGCCTTATGCACGATCCAATCAAAATATCTTGGATGAAAATAACACATGGCAAGTTCCAATACTTTACCTTAGCCAAAAACGTCGCCAAGAAGTACCTTAAACTACTCAACATACTAATCCTCTCAGATATATGAGCTGATGCTGTGCAATATATTCTCTGCATGCCAGACCCAGACCCATCAGCAAGACTATCACGTATCAACTGCACAGTAGCATTTACGAATGCATAGGGACCTCTTTCACATATCATGTAGTATGCTTTCCCGAGCATCAGAACCCTAGAACATAACATGTAGTTACAAACCCTTTATTTATCACCTCTATCAGCATATCTCTGCCATTCACAATAAACATTATATAACTGATACTCACCTCCGCACGGGATTCCCAAAACTCCAAGTTCTTCTGGATTGTATGCAAATTGCAAAGTGTTTGCTCGATAATATGCTCCAATGCATCAAAAATTTTACTCGCCTCTGATGTGACACTGCACATAGCACATCAATCAATATTGCATTAATCAGTTCATGCAACTTGAATGTCGAATCCATCTACTTCCATCTAAAATAAAAACTCATATCACAAACTACAATCACTCAAACACATGAAAATATACAGAGACGAGGAGCTCGTCACAGAATAAAGTTTTCCCCCTTAATAAATCCTTAAATCAACACATTCAGTAGCTAATTGTTCGCCAAATTTTTATAAAATTAAAAATACTTCCGGAAATTGATTAACTGTAATTTGTGGGCTATATTACGCCACACGACAATCCAGCATATAAAACACACTACGATTTGCACAAGCGATATCAAACAAATCAGAACCACTCAAATTAATCATGAAAAAAGCTTCGAAAGAAAGAAAGTTACGGAGACGATCGATCGGTTGAGAGGGAGCCACGCGGCAGCGGTAGCGGCAGGCAAGTCCTTCGGCGACGCCGTTTCGAGGTAGAGTAAAGACTGGAGATCTTCGCAACGAAAGTTCCGTGCAAATAGTTCGAGTATATCTCATTTAAGATCTTCAAATATCCTTTCGATGTTGCTATGGCCGATTCATTCTCAGGAGAAACCTCCATAGCTGAAGCTGCTGTCGTTAATGGAAGTTCGCACCTGAGATTTGTGGTGGAAACCACTGATGGGCTTTGAAATTGTATCTGACTAATTGGGCCTTAAGCCCATTATTAATATCAGCAGCACCAAAAATAAAATAAAAATAAATGAAAAGAAAATAAAAAATAAATTGTATAAAAGGGAAGGGAAAAAAGAACCCTCATAATTGGGCTATTTTAACAAAAGGGAGTCATTATAATTCATTTTTAAAAAAAGGGAGTCAATACAAGTCAATTCAATAAAAGGGAGTGGATTTAATTAACTAACTAACCATTAACTATTAACCCAAATTAGTCATTAAATATATCTTTTTTAATATAAAATAAAAACGAACGAACCAATCGACGAAAGAACAGAAATCAAGCCAAAAAAACGAGCAAATACTGAATCTCCAACCGATATCCACTAGATCCGGACCACCCAAGATCGAAGATCGCGTTCCGATCTTCAACGCATTACAGTAAGTGGCATTTCGACATCTGCAATTTCTTTAAACTCGGGCATTGCAAGGATTAAGTTCGTTTTAACCACATTATACATTCCGCATATCGGGAATTTGATTTGCGCATCAGTGGGTAGTTGTGGTTAGCATTTTTACGGTCAATCTGTGTGAATTTGAAGGAAAATGCCGATTTTCCGATTATTCGAATATATTATTCGAGTTTTTTATGCTCGAAAGTGTTGTTCAAATAACTATTTTTTTTCTAAATTTTAAATTCGTATAACATATTCGAAACCATAATTTATTCGAATATGCTACCCGAGTTTTTATTTGTTCGAACAGATTGTTCGAATAAGCTTTTTTCAACTTACTGGAGTGGCTCGATGTACGCCCTAGATTATTTATTCGAATAAACTTTTCGAGTGTTTTTTTACTCGGATGCGTTACTCGACTAATTTTTCCTTTTCGAATATTTCATTTGATTTTAAATTCAAATTTTTTTATATGCAGGTTATGCCGACCAGCATCCTGATTGATTACGATGGAGAATGGATAGTTGGAGATGATAACAAATATAGTTGGGTTCCAAGAATGAGAACAAATTTAATGCCCATTTGGTTCGATGGTGATTGTTGTTCGTTGGAGGATCTGCGAGACGAAATATATGAGTCTATTAATGTAAGCGGGAGGTCGGAGTTAAAGCACTATCAAGTATGTATGAGAAGTATGGAAGGCCGTGCTCCTTTGTATATAAGGAATGATAGAGAGTTGAATGGTTACATTTACTTAGGGGGTCCAATGGATAGACTGATTCTATATGTGGTAATCGGACTCCCTACGACACTTCTCCGTCAAACTCGTGAGGACGATTGAATTAGTCCTCCTCCAGTTGAGGTTCGTAGCGGCGGAGGCGGTTACAGCGATGATTATTTTGATCGTATCATCGACTTCGGGGGTGTGGGTCACGATGTGAATTATGGTGGTGATGGTCTCGATGAAGCGAACGTGCACACCAACTTTGATGAGAATGTTGTTACACGGCAGAACGTGCACATCAATTTTGATGGCGTAATAGCAGAAAATGCACAAGAGGATGAGGAGGACGACGAGGATAAAAATGCGATTATTCCTAGTGATCGGTATTCTTTTACGGGTGGTTCCACAGTCGGTGATGAATTTGAGGATAAGAGGGCTGCCAAGAAGAGGATCCAAAGAGTTTTTTTTTTTTGTTTTGGTAAAGAAGTTTTCATTACCACTTAAACTAGAATGTTTACACATAACACATTAACACTACCACATACACACTAAGCATATCTAAGCGCATAAAACCCGTATGAACTCTTGTACCTCTTGCCTTGGTTTTTTAATCTTCAAACTCTGAATTTGGTTCATTGCAATACGTTTGATCACCCTCATCATTACCTCAGTCATTCGGTCAGGCTCACCATGCAGCCTCCTATTCCATTCGTTCCATAAACAGTATATCATAGTTGCTATCACCATAATCGTCAGCTTGCAAATCATGTTTTTCCTCTTGCTCAGCCTTTTAATAAATCGCTGTACTCCCTCCCATTCTGTCGGAATGTGACACTTCAACCATACAAGGATCCAAAGAGTTGCCGTAGTGCATCCTTCGAACTCCGGAGCGTAAAATCTTCCCGATCGGTCTATGCCGTGAAATGCAAAGAGGAAGGATGTACTTGGAGGATATGGACGGCAATGACTAAGGATACGTCCGTATTTTTTATCGTACGTATTGCAACACCCATACGTGCGACTTGCAAATCGGAACGCGGGACTTACTCAAGCATCATCGTCCTCCGTGAGCGATATGCTGCTTGAATCTTTTCAGGGCTCTACAAGTACGCCGGCGCCTAAACTAATTCGAACAATGATGAGAAATCGTGGGATCGAAGTTTCATACTTCAAAGCATGGAAAGGGGGCATTTTAGCGCAAAATGCAATTAAGGTGACCTAGACGAGAGTTACAAGTTGTTGCCGTCATACTTGTCAACATTGAAAAGGTTGAATCCGGGTACCATAGTAGGTCTATATCTAGACGGCACAAACGGGCTTTTCGGCACCTTTGATCGTTTCTTCTCACGTTCAGGCTGAACCCGTTTTCTCAACCGTTTTTTCTTGGCCTCGGGCTCCGTCACCCCCTCTCGGCCTCCGTCGTTGTCTCGGCCGTCTCACTCCCCGTCTCGGCCGTCTCGTTCCCCGTCTCGGCCTCCGTCGCGTCCTCTCGGCCGTCTTGTTCCCCGTCTTGGCCGTCTCGTTTCCCGTCTTGGCCCGCTTATTCCCCATCTCGGCCTCTGTCGCCGTCCTCTCGGCCGTCTCGTTCCCCGTATCGTTCCGCTCATTCCCCATCTCGGCCTCCGTTGCCATCCGCTCGGCCATCTCGTTCCCTGTCTCGGGCGTCTCGTTCCCCATCTTGGCCCGCTCATTCCCATCTCGGCCTCCTTCGCCGTTCTCTCGGCCGTCTCATTCCCCGTCTCGTTCCGCTCATTCCCCATCTCGGCCTCCGTCGCCATCTGCTCGGCTGTCTCATTCCCTATCTCAGCCTCCGTCACCGTCCTCTCGGTCATCTCAAAACCTTGAAATGGCGTATCATAACTCATATCTCGTTCCCTTGCCGACCTCAGCATCTCGAAACCTAAATATGAGTGATACAATGTTGAACTTAAGTGATATATACCAATATAATTTTATATAAAGTAAACATAAAGTAATGCATACCCTCGAGCACTATCGTGCGTAACTCCCTAATCTCGGCCCTCAACGACCCCATCTCGGCCCGCATATCCCTAACATCGGCCTCCATATTCTCCATTCTTCGATCAATATGAGCGATTGGAAAAGAAGAGACGGTGGATGCCTCGGGCCGCGGAGGGGATGCCTCACGTGAAGGTTCTGTCGGCTGTAGTGGAGGAGACGGTGGAGGAGATGGAGCGAGTCGATGGTTAGCGCAGTAGACTGTCATCCCATTTAGAAGATGCTCCACTATCCTCTGGGATACGGCATCATCCCTGCTGCCAGGTGTGGCGCCTCGCCTTCCACCACTACTTTCTTAACTAGTCTAAGCGACTAATGTCGTAATAACGAAATAGATCATGCGAATTTCGTATAAAATTTCTCCTTTTATAAAAAGGAATCGTAAAGTCATCTACAAAATCATTATGGGTCCTATTTACATAGGAAAGCGCGCATGCGGGTCAAAATTAATCTAGCTACTGGGCTTGCACGAGGTCGCATCCATGCACACACTTCCATCTCAAAAGCCCCCGGAAGCTTCAAAAGTTGGTATCGTCGTGAAAATGATCACATACCGTGATCGCGGGATCCTACAACACATAAAACGTGGAATGAGCTTACAAAGCTCAGTAAGTGAAAATCATGCATGAAATGCACGTGACCTAAATAGCGAAGGCATTCGCGTCAATGCTATCTACTTCTCACGTCCTTCTTGACCTTTCATAACATATTTGGGCCCCTTCGGCTTTCAATCTTACTATGTTTAATTAAATTGAATTACGATTTTACCCATACACTATAATCAATTCTCAATTAATTTGATTAAACTCGTCGTTCAACATTCAAATAGGGTAAAACCAGAAATCAAAATAGTCATTGTCTCTTTCATCAATCTCGTGAGTCTCCTTCACCAACGTCTGTTTTTCCATGGTGGTCGTCATGATCTCTTTGTTATCTGATTTCTTGCTCGATGAAAGAGTTGACGAGATCTGATAAATTAGCAGAATGGTCACTACCACTGCTCTCATCTCAGAGCTTGTTGTGAATGTGATTGATGTCGAAAACCACTGCGACCCTTTTGAATCTCACTATTGTTATTTCTTTCTTTCTTATAATATAATGTATCCCGCTTTCGTAATTGGAAGATCTAAGAAACTAGGGTTGATTGGGGGCTTTTGATAGAGCTGGGTGGAGAAATGATGTTCTTTCTTTATGTCGTTTACTGATACTTATGATGTAAAAAACGACCATGTTTTCTTGCAAGAACCGAACATTGCGAAGCTGGGGCTGAGAAAAAAGTTATGTGTATAAGATTGTTTGATCGTGATTCGTGGGAAGAGAGGAGGATCGCGATGGGACTGAAATAAAGGATAATTATGTCAAATAGGATAGGATTAGATAATGGGACCACGAGGGGTGGATTTAATTAATACCTCATAGGAGGTATTAAGGGGGTTTTAATTAAAACCCACATTTAAATAAAGGTCCCAACCAAACAACACATTAATTTATCCAAACCCCCTTATCCCCCCTTATACCCCCAACCAAACACCCTCTAAGGATATAAATAAGTGACAGTACACACACTGGAAGGCTAAACCCGAGTACTCCATCTGCGGTTAACCCTATGGTGCCTTTCAATCCCAATGTGGTCCACACTGAGAGGCTAATAGTGCCTTTCAATCCCAATACGTTCCCATTGAGAGGCTAACCCGGGCACACAGATTTTGTTTAACTCTAAGGCGCCTTTCCATCCCAATGCGATCTGACACGCGGGCGCTTCTCACTGGTAGCTTACTACGAGGTCGCCAACACTCGAGGTTCCCTCGGTGCCGCTCATTCCCTCGAGTCGCATCATCCAGGTTGCATCTCCCGCTACGGGGTATTTACCTGCCTCTCGTGAATCAGGCAGTCGGCCTCGTGAATCGCCGTAATGTATTTACCCTACCTCTCGTGAATCAGGTAATATTTGGCCTCGTGAATCGTCATGGTAGCATAGAAGAGTCGTGACTCATCATTGAGTCGACACAAATGCCCATATAGGCAAATATACATATCGCTTTCAAGCGATCTTATACTCATGCACGCTCACTTTCCTTGACTCTTATACTAGTCGTGCGTGCACATGCTTATGCCATGAATATGCGTATCATGTCATCCTATAACGTAATTAATTCACGTAAGAACTCACGTAAAATCATATAAGCACATAGACACGTCACATAGAATCATAAAATCATATAACACACAATTTCATGCACATAAAAATTATGTGTTGTAGTTGCGATTTCCACTTACCTGGTACTCTTTAGCTATTTAATTTAACGTACTGTAAACCGCTAATCTTCGAGTCCTAAATATAGAAACATATAAAATTATGGGTTTGTTAGTGTAATTACAGTTTAACTAAAATGGCTTATTTTGAAAACCCTAGTTTCGATTTCTATAAATTTCGAAACCCTAAAGTTTCGAACTTGTCTTAAATTGAAATAGAATTCAAAGATGGATCTCGAGCTTGGAGTGGAAGGGGTCTCGACATGAATTACAGATGAATCTCGATATTGCATGTACAAGAGTTAAGGATCTCGATATGGCTTTGACCTAAATCTCGAGATGGTTATGAGTTGGATCTCGAGTGGAATTGTACAATGTTATTAATATAAATCTCGGTATGTAAGTAAATCTTGAACTCGTCATGATAACTTGGATTTCGACATTGGATTTCGACATTATATACAAGGGTTCGATCATTTAATCAAAACACAAGGATCTCGACACAATTAAACAAGGGACTTCGAAATTATAGCTTTCGTAATATATACAAAGATGCCGAAATTAATTTTCAAGATAGATCTCGAGCTTTGGTAAAGTAAATTTCGTTATTCCACAACCCTAAATATTTCGACATGGATAGCTCGAGATCTTTGTATCAAACTTCGAAATTGATTCCAAAATAGATTTCGACATTTTATATCCTTATTCTTAGCCCTCAAATTCGATCTACACACTGATATGGCTTCGAGATTTGTGATCTGAAGAAGCTATATCATACGAAAACCCTCTTTTTATACAGAATTATCTAAACCTTCGATTAAAACACTTATTTCTTAAGAACAGTATGAATATCATTTGAATTTCTAAGTATACTTAAAACTTCAAATTCTATAACCTAAATAATATGAATTCCTACGGCTTTGGTGCACATCGGTACTTAAAACATACTATAATTACAAATAAAAATATGAGCTCAAGATAAGAAATTATATCACTTGAAAACACCATTTTTGTTATGGAATATACCTAAGTATTTGATCGAAACCCTATATTTCAAGAATAGTAATTGTCACATATATTTAGAAACCCTAAGATTAGTAGTTAAACCCTAATTATATCTAGCTTTTTGTACCTAATATTCTTAAAACACGTTAAATATGCATGGAGATGCCAAGTTGTAGTAAGTTATACCTTTTTCCCAAGCTTTGTGTGAGATTTTGATACAGCTTTTGGTTCCTTCTCTGTTGTATGTTCTCGACAGTTTTGTGTTTACAAAGTGGGGTTTTTCATTTCTTATTTTATCCTTAAGTTGGCGTGTAAGCATGGACAAATGACATCGACATCTAGGAAAAATCCTTCCAAGCTAAGTAATTGACACTTATCCTATTCTTCGACATCTTCTATTATCAAGCTTGAGCACAAAAGTTTCGAGATTTAAAGATCTCGAGTTCTAAAGATTTCCAGTTTTAATAGTGCTAATGTTTCGACATCTAATCATTCAAATTTTTATTCATCTCTAGATCTTCTCTTTCGATATTCTTAAATCTTCATCAAGATTTCAAGATTGATAATACAAAATTTCGAGATGAATTTTGACTTAAATCTCGAACATGATTTCGAGATTCCGCATAAAATTTTGAAGTCCAATTTAAAACTAGTTTTCAATTCTTACCAATGTAAATGTTAATTAATTTCCTAAGTTAGAATCCTTCCTAGCACGTAATTTAATTCATCATTTAAAATTTTCTAAATCCTACGTTCATCACTTAAGTCATAATTCGTAACACATATAAGAATTATAAATCACACAACATGAAATCCTATAGGCACATAAGTCACTTAAGATCATAAAAGCATGAAAGCATCGCATCACCCAAAGTCCTAACTTCTTTCTTTATTTAACTCAACGAAATTTCTATCTTACTGCTAATTACGTCGTAAATCCTGTAATTAAATTTTACGGGTATTACACCAGGAAAGTCGACGATCGTACGGTCGTGATCCGATTCAAATTCAGCATCAGATGGTGTAAGCCAACACTGCACCGTCTGTGTAGTTGTACAAGTTAAAAAACTCAACCAAATTAAGGATATGCAACTCTAAAAATCCATATTATAAATAAATACATATACTTACATTTATATCTGCATCATTGAAGACATGCTCCACCAGTTCATAATTTGGAGCAGAACTCTTGGCGAAGAATTTTGTCTTCCAATGGCACATGCGGGGTAGCGGGAGGTTTTCATCCCTTTTCCTCCTTGCAAAATCCCCGAGCCTCGGCCAACATTCGCACGCAGGAACCTGATAAAGAGAGTATATTAAGTTAAAAAAATGTAATATAACTTCAATAAAATAAATTTAATTACCTGAAGCGGTTGGACGAAGCCGCTAATATCGAAGGTCGTCTGGTGCTTTCCCTTGGAAGTCATCATCCGACGCTTCTCCACTAGGTCTTTGTTCAGACCATAGATAACCTCGTCGAACGCTATCCTTCCCCAAGGATATTTGTTGAAGCTGTCGAAATCCTCCACCAGACGGAGCCACTCGCTCTTCACCTTCAGGTCCCTTTTCACTCTATGCGGCCCTAGTACCGCGACGGCAAAATATAGGGCCGCGATCTTCAACTTCTCGATGTTTACGCCCGTGCCGCCATCGGAGGTAGCATTGCGCATCATATCGTTGATCCTCGTCTCTAGATCGTCCAAATATATAACCGTCTTGCCTACGAGCCGTAATACAGACATTAGTTTTTAAAATTGAAGTAAAAAACCTTCAAACTGATAAAAAATAGGAAAATCATACCAGGATAATGCCTCGTTACAAACTCGTTCGATGACGGTATCACTTGATCGTCGGCAGCGTGACAGTGCATGCCGGTGATTAAGCAATACTCGACAAACGAAAATCGTAACGGTCGCTCGCGAACGACCATCCACAACTCCAAAGACTCAGGCACATGCTTCACATGTCGGCTCATCCAGATACCATAGAAGCATGTTGGAGTTGTAGTGGTCTCGGGCCGCCTTTATCAGGTTCCCGAACTGGGTCCTCGCGACCATTTCCGCCAATTCCATTTCGTTCGGAAGCGTACGGATGCGCCCGCAAGCTGTCATGTACGACGAGTTAAGCGTAAGGGTGGCGTGGTAGTAATTATCCGCCGGCAACTTCTTCGGAAAATAGACCTGAAAAAATTGCAAAAACAACCAATGTTACATGAAAAAGCCACTGTTATTCGAGTATCACACACTCGTAAAAAGAATCAGCTACTCGATAACAGAACTCGAATAAACAACTCGAATAAGCGCAATTCAAAAGTTTGTACAAAATTTCACCTATAATCCCGTTCCATGTGAAATCGACGTTTACCCGTCACCGATTTCACATGAAAATAGGTCGATTAAACTAAATGAACACAAAATATCGGAAACGCAATAAGATTAACTCACTGTCACCGTGTCGCCGTCGACAACCTCATCGACGCGGTCCCGTCGAAGCTTAGCCGGCGTAGCTCGTTTTGATTTCGTCATTGTATTCGGTGTCAGATTTGTGCAAGGATTCGATTGATTAATTCTAGTAGGTGAAAATCGAAGAGAAGGAAAAAATTAGGGTTGATGTGTCTGTGTTTTTATTCTGACCGTTCTACTTATTTATCGATTGCAACCTTATTCGAGTTTTGTATTCGAGTTTTGCCATCGAGTCTTTTACTCGGATTGTTGTTTATATCGGCGAGTATGTACTATTCGAGTCTTTTAAAACATTCAAGTCGTATAACTTATTCGAGTTTGTTATTCGATTGTATGTAGTATTCAAATATCTCATTAAATTGGTTAAACCGTTCTTAAACATTTTATAGCAAGGGTATTCTAGCCATTTTCCCACTCACTATCTTACGTTTAATTCTTTTAGGTTTCGGTCGCATTTCTCAAAATTTCCCTCCGTAATCTTTCGTTTATTTCAGGTTTCGTGTATCAGCCTCGCGGTCGCATCGTCTATCTATCACTCTCCAGAAATCAGAAATCAGCTCTACATTTCTCTCGCTAGAACCCGATTTCCCTGGTTCAGAATTTGCATCAGCTGTCGATCAATCCTCTAGCTTCAGGTGACGTATAGCTGTGCGGTTCTTTTTCGAGGTTGATTTTGTGGCATTATTTTGACGGTTCCTTTTTCTTTTTCCTATTGTGATTGTTTTGTATTTTTTTTTCTGTGGTTCGAGTGTTGTGATAGTCTGTGTGCTTTTGATTTATTTCTATTTCTTTTTTTCTTTCCGTTCTTTCGGTTTCTTGATGTTGTTGTTTTTGTTTTCTTTTTCTCGCATTGCTCTTAATCTTCTGTTATGTTTATTTTGTGCCTTGATGATTGTTACAGCACTATGATGAAATTTTCTGATTGAGATAATATGTTTCTGGAACCATAAGGAATGTTGTATTCGGAATCTAGTGTTTACTTGTGTATTAGCTGTCCTTAATCAGCTATATTGTTGCATTGTGGATTTTCTTTTGGGGGTGATGTGAATTAGCTAATAGGATTGCAGATTACTTCACATTGGGTAGTGAGAATCTAGAAAGTTGTTATGGAATTAAGGACATCTAACATTGTCTGGTCCATTTGGTCCATTCAGATATGCGATGAATGGAAAATTAGGAGTTGGCATGCATAATCAAACGCCAGTCGCTGAAAAAACTGAAATATGAGGGAAACGAACAAATGAATGTGAATGGCATAGTGCTAGTGGTCTACTGTTTGACAACCTTCCACTCTGATATGTATATTTGCTTTCATGTATTATTCCAGTTCCTGCATTTCTATACGTGTAATAACTTTGGTAACAGATGCGCCCAATCTCAATATATCTGCGGTCTTAGAAAAAGATGATTCTTGTCATATGTGTCCATACATGCAACTTTAAATCAAGAAATGTTTGCAGCTGATTTTTATTTTTCAATTATGTGACAAGGCTTTTCTATAGACAGTTGCGGATTCTCATGAGGTTTGCAGGGAAGTAGTAGAATCTAGACTCAAAAAAAAAAAAAAATCCTCTTTTAAACATGAAAGACTTTCAGAAAGAGGGTCCTATTGCTGCTGTTCCCAAGCTTGAAGAAATCGGCGATCCCCCATCTTTAACCAGCGGCAAGGCAACTCTTCAACACAGTAGAGAATGAGAAAGATTTCAACTACGCAAAAACTCAAACACTTGCCGGCCCTTCTTCATTGGCTCCCAGCACAAGCAGTGTGCACTTGCTCAAGAAAATCCCGCTCCCAGCCAAACCCAGCTACTGCGAGTAGCAGCTTTGCCTGAAGATAAAAGGCGTCCCAGCAATGGCTCGAGCCATCCAATTTTATTGTGCGGAGACCACAGCCTAAGCTTACTTCAACCATGGGCTGACGTCCCAATTGTATCGAGCCGCCGAATAAGCCCAGTGGGTTCGTACAAGTCGTCGGTTCTTCGAACCGCCGCCCAATTTATTCGCTCGATCTATTCTCTAACAGTGGGCTATCGTCGGCGGCTTCTCCTTCCCAAATTGGAGCAATTGCAGTTCGATGGAGTTCGATTACACCAACGTGGATTGGAGCTTGGACTGCCGGTTGGGCCTGTGGAGCGGTTCGAAGTATCGGGCCGTGGGTTCGGGAAATGGGGTGGGGCCCATTGCGGGTTCGGCGAGCGCGAGCGGTGGTGGTTTGAGAGAGTGGACTTCCCCGTTCTAAGAGCATCTCCAACCGGACACCAAAACGCATAATTTGAGGTAAATTTATTCCAATCGAATACCAAAACTGAACGCAAAATGCGTTTGCTACATTCTCTCACCTCGTTTAAACCCATCTTTGCGTTTGGGAAGTTAAGATGCGATGTATCTTTTTTAATTTACATTGAAGTCGTCAATTTTATCCACTCTCATATTTGTGTCCAAAAAAGCCACGAGTTTGGGCTGAAAAGACATGATCCGTCCCATCGTCAGACTGAAAAGGTCAGAAAGCTGAAGTTTAAGTTAGAAAAGTATTATAGAGACCACTCTAATTAATGCAATGACATATAAACCTTTTCAGAAAAGCAAAAGGGTTTTTATTAAATAAACCTTTTATATGTAAATAATATTATTATGATGTTATCGGTGATTTGGTTTAGTTAGTATGCCTCCTATATATATTTATGCGTTAATCTATGCTTTATATGTAAAAACATATATTATTAACCTTATTAAATTTTTATGATTAAATCTAAAATAATATTTATAGTCTAATTTGTAAAGTTATAAAATATGTGGATGGTATTGAAATTTGTAAAAATTAGTATGAAAGTGAATATTACAAAACAGTCTATTGAGTCTGAGAATGAGTTGATCGGTTGGAGAAGAATTACTGCATTTTGAGTTTGAGTATGCGTTTGAGTTTGAGAATGCATTTGTCGGTTGGAGATGGTCTAAGAGGGGGAAATTTTCAGTTTCGATAGGCAGTTTGTGTCGGCTCCTACCCTTTAACATTGTTGCTGGAAACTTATGTCGATGATAGTCATGGTATGATTTTACAGAAATGATTTCTAGAACAACCCGACACATCTATACTCTTTTATTAATGGTGAGAGGGACTTAAAAACTGCCTAATTTGGTCTAATTTGGTGTATCAATTACACCAAAATTTCAAGCCAATTGGGTAGTTATTTAATAGAAAATTATTTACTATTGCGCACCTACGTAGGGTAGTTATTGCACACACGCTTGACCAAACTTGCTTTTGCGCATGTTGCCTCTTAGTTTTAGGGTCTATATATATTTAATGCCTACAAATAATTTTCCAGCAATTACTAAAACAAAAACGTCAGCCCACTTTAATGCCCAATTACTATATTTGGCATTACTAATCATTATTTATTAAATTCATAGTAAATGGGGCAAGAAAATTTTAAAAAATAACTAAAAATAATTTTCAGGCACAACGTAGGGTGTGCAAAATAGACTAGTATTCTTAAATGACTAGTACTTTTGGCATACAGTTATGTGGTTTTATAAGTTTTTTTATTTTTATTCGTAATTAATGTGGGAAAAAAAATTGATTTGTCAATCGACATACAATTTACTAGGGGTGTGCAATGGTTTTGGAAAATCGCCTCAAACCGCCCGCACCGCATCACACCGCACCGTATAACACAATTAACCGCCAAAACCACGGTTTAATTTAATTTACAAAACCGCACCGTAATAATGGTGCGGTGTGAAATTTTGGTACAAACCGCACCGCACCGAACCGCACTTTAGTTTTCTATATTTTTTTATTAATTATATCTAATTTTCTTTATGGTAATGGTCCACTAGTCATATTTGAAAATTATTTTTTAGTTTAATTATTTTTCTTTGCTAATAAGTCTTTTAATTATATGTTATTGTTGATCATATGAAAGTTACATCATTACTAACATACTTAATTTTAATTTTTTATGTTAAACATGTTTCTATAAGGATAAATTGCCGAACATGTTGGGTTAAAATAGATACCCTCGAACATTTAATTACTATTTTGACCTACTATTTATATTTGAGCTTCCAATCGGACCACAAAGTGAAACAAATATATTAAAAGAATTGGTCCCTAATATAAGTAAAGCCTAATATAAAATAAGATAACGATACTAATTTTTTGGAGAATTGTGAAGCTTCGATATATGAGGCAAATACCTCGACTTGCGCCTTGTTTTTGAGGCAAGGCAATGCGCCTAACGCCTTTAAAAACTATTTTTCCATTCGATAAAATATAAGTATTTTCTTTGTTCGGTTAAAACCGCAAAACCTCACCGCAACACCACCAAACCGCTCGAAACCGTATATGTGGTTTCATTTTTCAAAACCCCGGTTTGAGAGTTATTTTAAAAAAAAACCGCATATAGTGGTTTGGTGCGGAATTAACCGAAAACCGCACCGGACACGTCCCTACAATTTACAGTGTCATACGTTCTTTATAAAAAGAGCATAGAATATAGATAAAAGACTAATGTCGAGGAAAGCAGATGTGTCCAAATTCACCAAACATCGACAGTCGTAAAGAGCTTAAAATTCTCCTGAAGTTAATCCCATATGTAGTGAGAAGCTATTTTATGGCATTTATCTTCGACTATTGTCCTTGGATCTATATATAAATTATTAGTTCATATAATACACATTGGAACGTATAGACTATATTACGTTGACACCAACTCGGAAGAGTACCTAATCGGAGAAAACAAATATAGGATCATCATATGAAAGCATATTTATGTACAAGGTTTTGGGAGTTTCATTACGCAACACAACAAAAGAGCGGTAAAGCTTACAACCCAAACAACAAACCATTCATCACAACACAACATTCACCCGATAAACGCACCCCAAAGAAAAGCCGCGCAAAAGCAAAGGAAAGCGATTCGAAAAGCATCATATAAAAAAAACTTACCCCTTCGAAATTCTCAGTTCGTAGAATTCGAATTTGAAGGCCACAAGAAAGAAAATGGATTCCACCTGCTCGGCGTGTCCCTCCTACTACTACTGCTCCCCGCCCCGCCACCGTTATTCCCACCCCGACGGTTACTACGAGCGCTGCCCGAGCCAGCCTCGGGCAGCTCGACTCGGCACACCGGGCAGGAGTTGTGCTCGACCAGCCAAGGAACAATGCACTCGCCGTGGTACAAGTGTTCGCAGGGCATCTGCCTAGCTTTAGACCCGAGCTCGAATTTCTCCTTACACACTGGGCAATGCGTGTCCGTGCTTAAATGCCTCTGAGTTATCTTCACGGTGGGCATCGCTTCGATCGCCGACCGCGGGGCGGGCGGCGGGCCTCGTCGCCCCTGCCCGTCGGTCAAGCTCAGCTGCTCGATCAGCTCGTGGAGCCCGTGGCCCATCAAGAAATCGCTGAGGTCGCCTCGACGATTCGTCGTCCTCTCCCGCCCGAGCCTCTGCCCGTCGAAGAAGAACTCAAAAGGGTCGTGGTGGTCGGGCAGGCCGAACGGGTAGTGCTGACCGTTGACTATCAGGACCGGGCCGGGCCGGTCCTGGGCGGGCCCGACCATTCTGTGCCTCGTGAGGGCGGCGAAGGCGCTCATTATCCCGAACCTCGGGTCGTGGAAAGGGTCGGCTGGATACCCCAGGCTGGGCGGGTCGACGGGCTGCGGGCCCATGAGCTCGGGCAGTTCTTGGATGAAGCCATCGTCGCAGTGCGGGCAGGTCGGGTCATGGGCTCGGGCCGGTCGAATGGCTCGGCTGCATTGGTAGCACCAGTGAGTTTTCCCGCCACTCGACATGAGAAGGTGCTTTGTGGACTCAGTCTTGAGACGTCTTCTCTACAAACTGCAGACAAAGTGATGGTGTTATTCAACAGTAGGCAATACTTTCCAAAGATTGTAAAGCACATAGGCAATCAAAACTACGAACAATTGAGGTAAATCAAGCATCTAATGTTGGGGATGAATTTAGCTCGCCAAGCGAGCAATCACTTCGTATGAAAAAAAAAAAAAACCCAGCTATTCTAATGGTTTTCTCATGTTTATAACCATGAAAACGTTCTTTGACGAAATCACGTGTAATAGAGTGCTATAACTGCTGCTACTCTTTGATTTCACTATCAATCGACTACAATCGACACAATCGACTATTCGCAGTCCCCGCTTGAGACATTTACAAACATTTTAGAATCTGTTTTCGCCATAAATCACGACAGGATAAAACTTAGTCTCACTAATCCCATATTGTAGTAACTCATACTATATGCATAAGAAGCATAAGAACACCAAAATCAACAAGTTCAACGAGAATTCAACGGTATTTCCTCTTGAATTCAAGCTAACTTGTTGCAAACAAGAAGAGACAACGCAAAACAAATTATTTTCTGGAAAGAAAATTCCTGTTGCTCAGTTCAGGAATTCTTATTGGGCTGAGAATAGCTCCTTTTTTTTCTCCTTGATAAGCAAAAACGGGTGAAACCAAGCAAACATGACAAAGACTTCGACAAAATCTTCGGAGATGTCACGCAATCAAAAGCATCACTACTTCATCAGATTCAGACGCAAATCATACCCTACCAAACGCACGTCCCCAGCTAATTCGCCACAGAAATCATAAACATATCCACGCGATTCACTGAAAAAAAGCTTCAGTAAGAGAGAGTTACCAAAAATCCTCATTAAACGCCCCAACATCGAGAAAAAAAAAAACGATCACATCGAAATTTAAAAGACGAAATCGATTGAGCAGAATCTAACCTCAAAATGGTGTTCAGGTGTGAAGCGAGAGAGAGAGATTGACGGTTTTCGATTTCTATAAGGCGATAAGCAACGTGCAAAACGAGAATGTCCAATATTTCAATCTTAGGGCAAAAACGACAAAATTGAGTTTATTTTTTTTATTTATATGGCCGACCTGTACTCTCACTAATTTCTGGCCAATAATATATTTATGGCCAAAATATAATTTTAGGTGACTGAGTTCACTCGTTTCTTAGGTCACTATGTTTGATAATTACACAAAATAAGTTACTAACTATATATGTTAAAATAAATTTGGGTCACCCTCTCATTTTTAGGTCACTAAGTATACGTGTTTTCAATTTTGGGTTACTAAGTATACTTGTTTTAAGTTTTTTTGTCGCTATATTAAATCAGTTTCGCACATAAGAACATAGTGACCCAAAATCGAAAACATGTATACTTAGTGACCCAAAAATGAGAGCGTGACCCAAATTTGTTTTGAAATATATTTAGTAATTTTGCAATTATCAAATATAGTGACCCAAAAACAAAAACATGGATACTTAGTGACTAAAATAATAATTGGCCTATATTTGTTACATAGACTTCAACCTCTCTTCAATGATAGATTGATGTACGTATATTCTGTCATGCGATATTTGTTATATTGACTGAATCATCAGTTTCAATGTTACACCGTATAACTTTTTTTTTCTCTCAACTATAATTTAATATATAAACAAAGAGACGTGAATAAACAGCGCGTCAGGATCCTCATGATACAACCGAAAACCAAGTATGAACGAAATCTCACCTAGAGAGAATTAAACCAAAAAAAAAAAACTCGAAAGAAAACATGTTCTAGAGCAAAAACATTATAACGCTACTAGTATGTTTAGTGCGCCAAGGCGCATGAAATTGTCTGTCCCAGTTTCTGTATCCCACTCTATGTACAAAATACGAAATTTAAAAATTAACGTTTCTTAGTGATACAGAAAAATATAAGATATGGATATCATTTTGATCATCATAACATAACGAATAAACTGGTGATGTTTATATGTTTTTATCATATATATCACATAAAATAATAGTGATTTTATGATTTGGTGAATTGTGGAATTAAAATAATTTAAAAATAGTGAGAAAATCTGCTAGCCCCTAGACGAAAAATTCAATGGCTGTGATTAAATGGGACAGGAAGTAGGATACAAAAAGTGGGACAGACGATTTCATCCGATCCAAGGTAAAGTGCAAATAATCAAGTATTTATGTAAAAAATTAAAATGGAAAATAAAAATGGATGTAAAAAGTACTTAGTATTTGACAGATTAATTAACCTTTTTTAAACACATTAGGCCCCCTTTTTATAAGAGTATGCAGATACTCAAATTCATTCCAATAGTACATTCTACTACTACACATGACCAAGACAAGCAAGAAACTACTTTTTGCATCGTAAATTTTATACCCGGTTAAATCTATTTTTAATTAAAAGCAAAACACGACTTCCATTCGTAACTTCGGCGAAATTTCGATGGTTCTATGCCACCTTTTGATCGCTAGCATCGCCGGGCGAGAAGCAATTAGTAAAACACTGGACGATCGAGCCTCCGCAACCTTTGAAACACGCGTGTGGCTTGCCGCCTGAGCTGCCCAGACAGCACCTGACGGAACACATCACTGCGTGTTTCCCGCAAGAGACTATGCACATCACGGGTTTTAGGGTTTTCCCATGGACGGCCGAGCTCGCCATACAAACCATTAAGAGAACAAGAGCAAAAGCATTGTTGTACCTTGACATTATTTGTTTTCTTCTTCTTCTCTAAATATGTGTTTTGTTAATTTAGGTGTGTCTTTTTGGTTTTGCTCTTGACATGTGTGATATATGTATATATATGTGTAATGGGTTGCTTCTTAAACTTGAAATGGAATCTCTTCTCTTGGCATGATAGTTGCATGATGAAGTTTGTTGAGATATATATATCAACATAAAGTTTACCCTGTATCGAATTCAACTTAGGGATGATAAAGTGAACTATTTTTTCAATTTGGGACCGAAATTATTGGAATGGAAAATTGCCAGACAAAACGAGAATGGAGAGTTGACAGTGTTTTCCAGTTGGTGTAAGCGAGGAGACGAGAAAAGGAAGAGATTCATGTTTTCCAACCATTCGTGTCCCTAACTTCGATTATATACTGATGCTTACATGCATTGTTAACATATATGTAAAAGGCGGTAAATAGGTGAGGAAAAAAAGCATAGCATTATTATTAATTTCTTTTTTCTCATCGTGAATTTTCGTTAGGCTTCGTCGAAATTACATAATTACTTATTTTATTGCACTAACTTTGGAGTTGTTTGATTTATTAGACGGAAGCGGTAATTCCCCATCCACAAACCAATTCTTCAAAACAAAAATATTATTTGGAATGGTAAATAAATAATGAATTTCCCCGAAACCGCTCATTGATTGTCACCCCATTACTATATATATTCTCATTACATTCCTATACTGTAAATATATATTACCGCTCATTGGTAAATATATAAATATTCTCATTACATTCCTATAGATAAATTACTGATCTAAACCAATACTGTAACAGTTTATTTTACTAAAAAGCAACAAAACATCCAACTCATACAGATGATGATTTCGAAAGTTGCATATGATTCGAAATCTCACAAACAAAAAACTCGGGCAACTCTGTACCATGAAGACTATTTCACTTTAGCTTTTCACGACGAACACTTAACCACGAATTCAATATCTCAATTGATTCGAAAATACAAAAGCAGTTCTCAACAAACCCGATTGCCTATCGTTTGGTACAACGACATCAGCTGTGAGTTCCATTTGTCTATAGCAGCGTACTTCGTCATTCCCGTCGAACTGCATAAGAAGAAAATATTCCATTTTTTGTATTCATCATAAATCTCATAAGCCGATACAAAAAGGAGACAATTATGCAAGAAAAGGAAAGAAAATAAAAACCTGTCTCCACGCAACCATAGGCGATTAATTTGATCGATGTGTCCTTGGATGCGATTATCCAATACGAGTGACACCAATAGATCCTCCACGTCCTTTTCGGGTACATTTAGAGCCTGCAACTTATATATTTTTGATATTGGTTTTTGATGATTTATGAATGGTAGGTAATTGGTCAAAAAGGGAGAAAACGAGAGATAGACAGGGATTAGGGAAATAATGTTTTGCGAAAGAACTAGTTTCTTGCCTCTGATATAAATGGGATTCGAATTCTTGTGTAGGGCTTTATGAGCTTGAGTAATACTTGAGTTCTGACATTCTTCATAAGCTCTTCAATGTAGTTTCTAATGAAGGGGTCGTCCATTATTGTCCTTCTATTACTCTGAACAATTATTGTTGCCAAATACTTTCAGATGAAGTGAAAAAGCAATGCATCGAAAAGCTCAGAGCAAAATTTATTACAACATATAACATACCTTGAGAATTTTTTCGAACTCTAGGATTTCATTCCTTTGATATGCTGCGATTAGATTTGTCATTGCCAGAATCTCAGGATCGTTTTTGTACCTGTTACAATCAGTGACGGAGCTACGTTAGGGCTAGGGGGGGCCATTGACCCCCCAGCCAAAATATGTATAAGATTTAGTTTATATAGTTAAAGTCATAAACTATTGCTTGGTCTAGTGGAAAAGGTGAAGCAGATAAACTCATTAAAGTCGTGTTCCATGGGTTCGACTACCCAATTGCCTTTTTTCTTTGATTTTCTGAAGTCTTTTAGTTTCACTTTGACCCCCCAATTTCGGCATATTTAAATTTGCCCCCCCAGATCTGGAAGTCTGGTTCCGTCGCTGGTTACAATCAATGAGAATTTTATTAATGATGTTGAAAGGACACAAATCAAAAATAAAAAGAGAGTAAGGTAAGTAGAGCTTACGGCTTTGCCTCTTGACCATCAAAGGGGTTGACCTCAGATTCCATTAACATATTTGCCAGAACCAAATACCTGAATTGTGCAGAAAAATTAGTATATCTGCACAAAGGTAAAGGGTTCAAAATCTTGAACAAGAAAACAATAAAGCTAAGCAACGGAGTTTAAAAGGACAATCTCAGACTAACAATTCTGTTCACACCGAAATTGAAAAAAAAAAATAATGAGCTGCACATATACTTTAGGCATTGGATACGCCTATGATTGCCGGCTTCATCGTAGTTCTTAAAGGCTTCAAAGAAATCAGTTGCCGCTTCCTTCCACTGACGCTCGGCCATATGCATTTTCCCACCACATTCGCGAATTATCCCTATGATTCTTGGATGAGGAATGGCAGATTTTACAGATAGTGCTTTTTGGTACAATTCCTGCATTAGTAGCCAAGATCAGCATTTAATTAATCCAGGCAATGTTCAAGCACCACAGCTATGGTAAAAAGAGTTGGGAGTTTATACTCAAAACAACCTTCAACTGTTTATTGTGTTTGGTCTGAGTGTGCATTTGGATCTCAATCGCATACACTTCCAGCAACTGAGTGCCCTTCTTCTGATCATCACTACCATCCTCTTTCTTACAAGATTTGTTAAGCTCCTTCAGGATCTGACAAAGGGTGTATAATCAATTTTGATACCAGTAAGCAATAATTACATGTCCTGATACAATACCTTATTCATCCTCCCGTACTCGCCCATATCGAACCATATTTTGCATAGCTTCAGATTTGTCTTGAACCATAGCCTCTGTTAAGAAGGTTATAATGATAACATTTATTCACATATTACAGAAATGGTCTATCAAAGCAAAACACTTTTAACCTCATTTCTTCAAGAAATAATTCAAATAAGAAAACATAGTTAACCTCATTCTTCGCCTCTTCGAGGGCCTTCAAAGTGGTCCGATAAAATTCTTGCAGGAGGTCAAAGTTCTGACCAGCAGAACCAGAGATAAAATCCATGATATTGTTTATACATTTCTCACTGTAATTTCGAGTCACAGCGGATTTGATGTACGTCAACATATCTCTATAGGCGTCCATCATTTCTTTGTACTTCCCAAGCTTATAGTAAAGCTTAACAGTTTGTTTCAGTGCCTTGAATCCCCTAAAAGACAGAAGAAAAACAATATGCTGTTTGAGGATAATTTCTTCGGATGATCGTCCAAAATCTAATTTCATCAATTGAAGGAGAAAGGAAAGACAATCGGCTCATATTTAATTAGGTAAAAAGGGAATCACCATTCAGCCTTTTCAGGTTCCATCGTGACAACTTCTGCAAATCCTTCAAGCGCTGCTTTAGGATTTGTTTCAACCATGCCTGCCAAGAAAAAAAAAACATCACACAAAGATTGTAAAAGTAAAAGACAATCTCAGCATCATTGATGTATTAAGTAACCATCAGCACCATATGGTATATGCAGATGCAAATCCACAGCCAATCAAATCGCAATAATCCTTAATACTCGAGTCGTTATTTATTGCTACCATTACAGATTTCGATGAACTCTATTTACAAATTTCGATTTTCAAGCAATTAATGCTTGATCATCTCCTCAATAATCTCCACAACTACAATGAAGGGTCGCATAACAGTTTCCGAAAATTATGTTGACGCCTCGATACATTCACATGGCATACATTAACAAGATTAGAATATAGACGGATTGCTGACAATCAAACCCTAGAACAGCCCATCGACAAAACCTCCAAGGTTTCAAACTGAACCTAACTTCAATGCACTCAACTCCACCCGGCGAGCAATGTTCGTTTTCAGAAAACGCACATAATTAGAGAAAATAATAAATGCAATAAATAAAAATCTAGATGTACCTTTAGAGTTGTAATACTGATTCTCAATGTCAACATCTTGTTCCTCTGGTTCTTCATCAGAGTACTCAAATCCGTAGTCCTCCATGTCAGCATCTGCAACACGATTTACAGCTCAAAACTCTAAAAAAACACCAATCTCTAGAAAATCATAATCGGACAAAAACAAGAAACAAAATAACAAAAATCCGAGTATCACCAGAAGCCATTTCCCGTTGATTAAACGCCTTCGCTTGGAGCGAAAAAAAAAAAACAAAATTGAAAATTGCAGGGTTTTCTGGAGAGAGAGAGATATAGAGAGAGAGAGAGAGAGAGATTGTTTTGGCGGATGCTTACAAATGGGCTCGCCGATCAAATTCGAAGGTTTTTCATGTGGGGCTTTTGTGTATTAATTGGGCTGAAATACTTTTTCGGCCCAAATTTATTTAATTTATAATGGTAAGCCATTATAAATTAAATAAATTTATTCTAAAAACTCCTAAATTCGGTTTGAGTTAAAAATGAACCTCACCAACACTTATATCCACACAGACTATAATAGTTAAGGAGTTCAAGTGGAATTGAACCATTAGCCCTCCTAAAAAAAAAAAACAATCTGAGTTAAGCTTCACCATCGAGTAATGACACAATATATATTTTCAGCGGGACCAATCTTCATAGTCTTGCGTACATTTTCAAATCCACACAAACTACAATAGTCAAGGAGTTCAATTGGAATTGAACTATTAACCTCACTCAAAAGAAATTAGGAGCCAGTCTGAGTTAAGTATGAATACAATATCGACTATGAGATGATATTGATTTATAGTGCTGCTAACTTCCCACCCTTTTCAAGTCCACACAGACTATAATAGTTAATGAGTCCAAGTGAAATTGAACCATTACCGACCCTAAAAAGAAATACAGTCTGAGTTATTCTACACTTCACTATTGACCATTTCCAAAGCAACTAATCTTCCTACTCTTTGTATAATCCTTCCAAGTCCGCACAAACTACAATAGTCAAGGAGTCCAAGTAAAATTGAGCCATTACCCTCCCTGAAAAGAAATCGACTAATGAGACAATATCCATTACCAACGCAACTAACTCCCTGGTCTTTGTATATCCTTCCAATCCACAAATAGCCAATAAGTTCAAGTGGAATTGGACCATTAGCCTCTCTCGAAAGAAGTTAGGAGGCGATCTGAGTTAGATTTGAACTTTGCTATCAACTAATGAGACAATATCCACTTTTCAGCGCGACTAATCCCTAGCATTTGCACACCCTTCCCAATCCACACAAACTACGATAGTCAAGGAGTTCAAGTAGAATTGAGCAATTAGCCTCCTAAAAAAACAAGAGTTAAACTCGAACTTCTCTATCGACCAATGAAATGATATCGATTTCCATCGCGACTAATCTCCCCGACTTTTGCGTACCCTTCCAAATTTAGACAGCTCCAAAGAAATCAGAAACTCAACTATTTGATCTAATCCATGGGGACTATCTCTTGCTGTAAGCCATGAGTTTTGTTAAGATTTGGGCATGTAGCTGATGAACTAATTATCTAGTGCAAACGTTGTTCTACTAATATTGTCATATATATCCTATTTGGATATAAATAATGACAGACTTAGTTCAAGTCCTGGTCAAGGTACTTACTCCGTGCTGAAGATGGAAGGAAAGAACTCCATCGATCAAGGCACAAAATCATAACCAAGTCAAGTTATGCAATTAAAGAAAAGATATGATTAGCTACACCAATGATTGTGTCTCAACGACTAGTTTAGAAAATACCAGCTATATTGATGAGGCCATCCTCGATTGTAATATAATAAGATATGAAATACAAGTCTTCCTATTTCTGTGTGTATACTACAAAAAAAAAAAATGGTATCAGAACATGCGCTGCAAAAATACCAACCGAAAGAAAAATTTCTCAAAAAGATCTCGGCCATTGCAGAAAAAACTACATTCACATGAGCTCCCAAAAACCATGTAAGAAATCAAATCATGGTTGGAAGCAAAAAGCCACAAAAACCAGTGTCTCCATTTCCTCGAGAACCCAAACACAATACGACACAAAAAAAGATGACCTATCAGAAATCCCTATCACCAGACCCCTACACCTCTCCATTCCTCTACACAATTGCTGCACCCATCCGAGCCATCAAGAAACAGAGTGCGGGTGACGCAAAAGCAAATGGGTTCTCTCCAAAAGCCCCAATATGAGAACCATGACCTCCTCGACTCTCGACACAGCCGTTCTCGTCACGACGAGTTGCTCGAGTCTGAGCCGGAATTGCGGTGTGCGCGTGACGATGGGATGGACGAGGACGACTGAGGCAGTTAAGATTTTGATGAGGACATAGACAAACACATAAAAGTTTCGATGGGATCAAGTGAGAAGCAAGATGGGACATCTGCTTAAAGGATCGGACATTCCAGGGAGGGAGAAATTCTGGAAAGTTGGCAGATGGACTAAGCCTAGTAGATGGGCTGAACCAAAAGGAATTAGAGATACTGATGTTGTTGAGCCAATATCAAAGTGGGCTAAAGCAAATGCCGATCCAATGAACCAAATCTCGAATCTTGTGCACATAACAGGTAAAACACAACTCAGGTATGAAATTCCAATTTAATTTTACTGGTATGAGTTATGAAAATAGAATTATTTTTGCAAAATTATTGGATCATATATTCAGGAGCTACTGATCATAGGGGTGTTCATTCGGTAAAAAACGGACCGAAAACGAAAATTCAGTTACTGAAAAATTCTGTTTTTTTTATTTTAAGAACCGAAAACCGAACCGAATTTAATCGGATCGATTTCAGTTAAAACCGAATTTTTCGGTTCGGTTTCGGTTACTGACCGGAAAACCGATATTAAAAATATTAAATTTTTTGGGAACAATAATATTTTAATACCAAAACCAAATTAATTTATATATATAATTAATTTATTAAATATATAGAAAAAAAATAATATTTAATACCGAAATAGAATTAATTAATATATATTAATATATTAAATATATATTTTAATTGATTAATTAAATTTCGGTTTTTTCGGTTTCTATTGGGTTAACCGAATTACCGAATCGAAAAACCGAAAAATTTCGGTTTTCTATTTAAGAACCGAAAACACCGAACCTCTTCGGCTCGGTCCGGTTCGGTAATTCGGTTAAACCGACTTTTGAACACCCCTAACTGATCATATGACTTGTGATAGGAATAATTTATCGAATATAAATTATCAAAACACATCTCAATTCGTAAGTATGGAATAAAATTCCATAAGTAGGTTTAGGTAACTCACAAATCTTTTCAAAAAAACTACCGAATACTCTTTATTTGCCCAAATTGAAATCAAACCTATTATCCGTTAAAAGAATTACTGAAGACCTTAATTGCAATGTAATCTTCACCGATAATAACGTTATATTTCAAAATAACAACATTGAATATCATTGGGGAAGAAAGACTAGAGAACGGACTATCTAGTCGACATTCCCATTAATGACCTATACACCACAAAATACCCCTCTAACCTAGTAAAGTTTTATTAAACGTTTTGGCCATCCTTCAGATAGAATTCTTGCTAAAGTTTTTCCTGATGTTACTTTTGATACTAATAATTGTGGTATTTGTAAATTTTCAAAACAAACTTGATTACCTTTTCATATTTCTACAAATAAATCTGAAAAATGTTTGATTTAATACATTATGATGTGTGGAGTCTAACTCCAGTTGAATCCTATAATAATTTTTAATATTTTGTCACATTTATAGGCGATAATTCTCGCGTCACATGGTTTTATTTACTAAAAATAGATCTGATCTCTTTCATGTTTTTAGAATTTTCAAATCTTTTGCTAAATCAGTAGAATTCGAAAATTAAAATCTTCAGATCCGATAAGGGAACTGGATATGTAAATAGAAACTTTTTAGAGTTTGTTAAACAAAATGGAATTTGCATCAAACAACATGTCAATTCAATACTCCTAAGCAAAATGGAGTATCTGAAAGGAAAAACTGTCATCTCGTTGAAGTGACGAGATCACTATTATTTCAAAATAATGTTCCTCAAGTACTTTGGTCTGATGCAGTACTTACAGCCACATACATTATTACCCAATGTAGTTTTGAATTATAAAAGTCCAATAGAAATTCTCCTAAATAGGAAACTCAACTCGGGCCGCTTGCGAGTCTTCAGATGTGTTTGCTATGTACATATAAAAAGACTTGACAAACTTGACTTAAACTCCATAAAAGCTATATTGTTAGAGTATTCATCTCAAAAGAATGGTTACAAGTGTTACAAACCCAAAACAAAAAAAAAAATTATATATTTCAAGGGATGTGAAATTTCTCGAAAATGAATCGTATTATCCTAATTTAGAAGAATCAACGAATTTCAATCTAGAGAACAAAAATAATATACTTCTTCATAAATTAACTTTCCTTGAAGAGACCAAATAAAAAATATAATGCCATAAGCAAAGACCCAAATGATATGGCAATTAATGAAAACACCGAATCCAATTCAGGGGGAATAATAAAAATCAAATAATTAGAAGATCAACTAGACCAACTAAGCGACCATCAAAATTCAATGACTATGTAACAAATCATATAACATAATCCAAAATTATATTTCATATAATAAGATATCGTCTCAATACAATTCTAACCTCTATAGAGAGAGAAGTTGAACCTGCAAATTATAATGAAGCCCTTAAACAAGCAACTTGGTGTAAAGCCATGGAATAAGCGAGGTCGACGCACTTGAAAGAAACCATAATTGGGATATTGTTCCACTACCAAAAGATAAAAACCCGTCGGTTGTAATTGGGTTACAAATTGAATAACAGTAATGGAACTGTAGAAAGATAGAATGCCAGACTGGTGGCAAAAGAGTTTCACTCAGAATGGCATAGATTACGAGGAAACCGTTGCTCCGATTGCAAAAATGAATACCATCAGAATCTTATTAACTGTTGCTGTAAACTTTCGTTGGAGTTTATTTCAAATGGATATTAAAAATGCATTTTTAAAAGGAGATTTTGAAGAAGAAATTTATATGAACCTCCTCCAGGCAACAATTTGAAAAAACAAACAAAAGGTTAGTGCGTAAAGTCAGCAAGTCAATCTATGGTTTAAAACAATCCCCAAGAGCTTAGTATACTAAATTACGTCATGCACTTCTTGCATGAGGATTTGATAGAAGCTCTGCTGATACATCGATGTTCGTTAGAAATCAGAATAAAACTATTATTATAATATTAATATATGTGGATGACATAATTATAATTGGAAACAATAATGAAGAAATAAATAACATAAGAAACTACTTGAAACTAAATTTTGAAATTAAAGATTTGGGACACCTCAATACTTTCTACGGATAGAAATCGCGCAAGGGTTTATTTCTCTCCCAAAGAAAATACACTTTAGATTTACTCAAAGAAACTCGAAAGTTGGGAGTAAAACCCTCTATAACTCCCATGGACTCTAATAAAAATTGAATCAAGAAGACGGAGAACCTCTTCAAGACAACGATCAATTTCAAAGATTAATAGGGAAACTTATATATCTGACTACTACATGACCTGATATTTCATTTGCTGTTAGTTGTCTTAGTCAGTTTACGCAGGCTCCCAGGTCCAGTCATCTCGAAGCGATAGACATAATTTTAAGGAATTTAAAGGGGACACCTGGACGTGGAATTTGGATGAGACCAAACAAAACAAAAGGACATTGTTGGCTACTCCGATGCTGATGGGGCAGGAAGTTATTATAGAAGATCAACGACAGATTATTGCACATTTGTTGGAGGGAACCTTGTCACATGGAGAAGCAAAACACAGAAAGTCGTAGCCAGATCAAGTGTGAAGCAGAATATCGAGCTATGACTTTAACAACATGCGAGCTTATGGATAAACCAACTACTACAAGACATATTGATAGAATGCAAAGAGCCGATGCAATTATATTGCGACAATAATGCAGCGAGACACATAGCATCCAACCCGGTGTTCTACAAGAGGACAAAACACATTGAAGTGGATTGTCATTTCGTTCGTGAAAAAGTACAAGCTAAAGCAATCGAGACACCATTTGTCAAAAGCCAAAATCAGCTAGCACATATATTTACAGAGGTGGTTGATCGACATATAGATTTTTAATCAAGATAGGCTCTATAAATATATATGTACCCAACTTGAGGGGGAGTGTTGAACATGGAAGGAAAGACTCCACCGACCACGGCACAAAAATCAGAACCAAGTCAAGATTATGCAATTAAAGAAAAGATATGGTTAGCTGAATCAATGATGTCTCAACGGCTAGTTTAGAAAATATCAACTATATAACAAGACCATCCTCGATTGTAATATAATAAGATATGAAATACAAGCCTTCCTATTTTACCTATGTGTGTATACAATGAAAGTTAACACTCCGCGTTTGCCATATCATCAACGAGTAAACAAACGACATTGTGTGAAATCTTGAAAATAATACAAAATATCTTTTGTGGATCACTATTTTTTATATTTTCAAGTACTTCGTATTCAATATTTTTTGTTATTATTTATAACGTCTAAGCTTGTTTGCAATCCATTGGCTCCTTCGTTATCATACAAATATGCCATTAATATGATTGAAATTTCAGACCACAAGACTCAAAGTTGCCCTAGCGATAAGGTTTTTTCTGCTTGACTTGGTAAGTTGACTTTCTTGCTATAACAAAGATCATCGTTCATCTTCCATTTCATCATCACCCATAAACCCTAATTCACGTCATACAATATCTCTCTTCATTTCTCTCCCTCTCCCTCTCTCTCCCTTTCCCCTCTCCCTCTCTCCCTCTCATACCGATATGTCTTCGCCTAGTTTTTACATTCCTCAGTCGCCTGATGTTGATCCTACTCAAGAGGCAATTACTAATAGTGTAAATACTTTCAACGGTGCGATCATAGCATGTAAGTCTATAGTAGCATCGCACGGCTTCATATTATAACGAAGACCATGTGATATTTTATTATTTTTGAATGCTCATATATATATATATATATGTGTATATATATACAGTATATATAAGTTCATTCAATCATAACTACTCGATATAAGTCAGGTCCAATTATAATTTGTACTACATGATGGTACACCAACAACCTCTTCAGGTTTTTATGCATTTGGCAAATGTCAAATTATAAGACTTGGGTTATACCAATGTGATAAATTTTTTTATGTCTACATGCATATATATAAGTTTATTATATTATACGCACTCGGGTATAACCCAATCCAATTATAATTTGACATGTGGCACCATCATACCCATGCCGGTACTCTAATAACATCGTTAGGTTTATATAGTTTGCCACGTGTCAAATTATAATAGGACTTGGGTTATACCCAATTGAGTAGGTAAGACGAGATTTGCTATGGTGCCCACCTACCGTGAACAACCATTGGGAGTATCATATCTCTCGATTTGGTGCTTTTTTAACCTCCAACACCGTCATCGTCACCTCCGTCGACCCTCTCTGTCGTCAACTAAATCATCCTCTCCGACACGTTGATTTTAAAGAAATCTCGTCATCTATTACTCATGTGCGGATGACATATAACGAGATAAAGAATTTTCTCTAAAACCAACGTGTCGGAGAGGGTGATTTAGTTGACAACAGATGTGAGAGGGTTGACGGAGGTGATTGTGGCGTCGGAGATTAAAAAAGCACCAAATCGAGATATAGTGCTCACGGTATGTGGGCACCATAGCAAATATCAAGATAAGACAATGCCATATATATACTTAAAAACCCCATTTTTTCATCGAAATTGCAGCGCTTATCCTAAGCGTTTTCATGGTGGCGGCTGTGTTTTTCGCGCTATGCTACAATCGCAAGAGAATTGGCGCTGCCGTCGACACAGTAATAACAACGGCGGCCGCAAGAACCCAACAACCCCCAGTGAGTAATAACAGTAATCACCAATACCAACAATGGTGGCAAAAAGTCGACCCGCCGACGATGGAGAAGTTTCTGCTCGAACTCGCTCAGGAGAATCCTATACGCTTCAACGCCCAGCATCTTTACATCTTCACCGAGAACTACAAAACCCTACTCGGGAGCGGAGGCTTCGGGAAAGTCTACAAAGGGCAGCTGCGCGACGGCATGAGCGTCGCCGTGAAGGTCCTCAACCGCCCGACAGGCAGCGAAAACAAGGCCCACCTCGAGCAGCAGTTCATGGCTGAGGTGGGGACGATAGGTAGGACCCACCACATAAACCTAGTGAGGCTTTACGGTTTTTGCTACGACCAGTTCATGAGCGCCCTCGTCTATGAATACCTTGAGAACGGGTCGCTTGATAGGTACTTATTTGACGAGAAGAAAAAGCACGAGCTAGACTGGGAGAAGCTGCATGAGGTAGTGCTGAATGATCACTTCACCTAAAAGTTTCTTTGGTATAAATAACAATAATGTGTTTATGTAACGCAACTCTAAGCCCATGACTACAAGTTTAGAGAAACACACAGCTCAGATGGGTTATTGTAAACCCACTAACCAAACATAGATTTGATTTTCTAGTCACTATTAGTGTTATATGAATGATGAATCTTACTAATTAAACCCTCGTAAAGATAAACCCACTTATAAAGCAAGCTATAAGAAGTTAACCTTGAATAAGGGAGTGAGTCACTTTTTAATTTTATTTAATTTTTTTTATTTCCAACAGGTAGCCGTCGGTACGGCGAAGGGGATCACATATCTGCACGAGGAGTGCCAGAAGAGAATTGTTCACTACGACATAAAACCGGGAAACGTACTGCTAGACTCGAACTTTTCGCCTAAGGTCGCCGACTTCGGTCTGGCAAAGCTGTGCAACAGGGACGACA